>OOFJ01140704.1:0-16320 GCA_900323375.1 Benthosema glaciale
CGCATTCGCACTCTTTTAGTACGTAAAGAATCACAAACAAAGTTGATTCAGACACTATAGAGCATCACCATAACTCATGCAGCTTTTGTTTTTCATAAAAATGTTACCTTCCTGTTGATTTGTCCATTTTATTAGAAAGAAACCCCTGACTATATCTGTAAGAAGGCGTTGAGGGTTGATTTCACCCCCAAACCAATCTGCAAACTGTAAAATCAACAGGAAGGTAACATTTTTATGGAAAACAAAAGCTGCATGAGTTATGGTGATGCTCTATAGTGTCTGAATCAACTTTGTTTGTGTTTCGTTACGTACTAAAAGAGTGTGAATGCGGTCCGTTTTTGTGTGCAATGCAAGTCAATGGGGAGCATATTTTGAACTAATTCTTTCTAATCACTGGAACATTTCTTTTTAATTTCTGGTCCACATTTGGAATTACATCACGGCAAGGTAACTACACAACAAAAACTCTTGCAAAGTGATCTTGCCCTTTAATTCAAAAATGTGTTGATGCTTTTTACCTCACACTTCTGATAGACAAGACAATAGATAGAATTTCTCTTCACACACTGAAATCATATGTACTCTCATGTCATGTGTTTTCTCTCTACATTGTGTTCATGTCTCCTAACTGTCTGGGAATGCTGCTGGCATTGTAATCCAATAACCTGGTGACACAACATTTTCAGCAACATAATTCTGAAACTCCACAAGACATTATGAACAACATATTTGTACTTGCTATACCCTTTTTAACAAACTATACCTAGAAATGTAATCACATATTTGATTAGTATTTTTGTCAGACTACATAAACGGTTAGAGGGAACTGTGTTCTGCAGCCCCCATTTTTTTGTAAATGTGTTCATAGGGTAAACAATAACCATGTACATAATTTTAAAGCTAATTTAAAAAAAAGTCAGACATCAAAAATATGTTTTTAGTTTCGTTTTTGTCATTTGATGTACGACAAAGTATACATTTGCCTTAAATGATGACACATGTCATGTCAAACACTCACCCTTGTGTACTTATAGATGGCTCACTTCCACAAATCTCTGCCACTGAAAAGTTGCCAGGTGGTCGAAGTGGCAGGGTGAGGCTCGGCCTTCGATCTGAATGGCTGCGCCGGATGAAGGGCTGGGGGCCTCGGACAAATGGCGGAAGCCTGCTCAGATTTCTCCAAGACCGTGGGAGAGCAGAGGTGGAGGCCCATGCTTGGGGGGGACAAGGCTGTGCCTCGAAGAGCGATGGGGAGACGGGGCAGAAGACGGAGCGAGCATTACTTTTAGGCCGATTAGATGAGTCTTCACCGCTGTTCTCCCGCGTCCATCTTTGCACTTTAGGTGAGGCCGGTGGAGATGGCGCTTTGAAACGGTACGATGAGGCAGAGTTTGCGTTTGAAATGTTCTGTCTTTGTACTTTGGGCGAGGCAGGTGGCGACGGTGCCTTGACGAAAGAGTGTGCAGAGTTTGTGTTCGAATTATTCCGTCTATGTACTTTAGGTGAAGCCGGTGAAGAGGGTGCACTGGAAGAGTTGGAGGATGCTGAGCTTACATTTGGAAAGCTCTGCCTCGCAGCAGGTGAGCTTGGTAACGTCCTCTGAACTGCTGGTGGTGTAGGGAGTTTCCGGTTGGTTGGGGGGCTGATTGAGGACGAAGAGCCGGCCTGCTTTGTGAAAGCATGGGGACTGGGCAGCCTTCGGTGTGAGCTGCTCGGAGTAGGTGTGGATGGTAGCATTCGGGCCCTAGACGTTGTTGGGGTGGAAGGTGGTTGGCTACCGACTACTGAAGTGGGAGGCACCATACACAGCGAATCGCTAGAACCTTCTTCCTCTGCTGATGCTCCTGGGCTGAGAGCTGGTGTCGGAACGAAAGAAGAAATGTCCAATGCAGAGTCTGACGAGTGCCGCAGGTGTATGATTTTTCGGGATTGTTTATACAGGGAAGCAGCGTGTTCTACGTCTGAGTCGACCTCTGACTGAAGGTCAGGGTGGCTCTGTGCTTCGGCAGATGTTTCCTGGTAATCCGTCATGGCAGTGGAAACAACCCTAGAACCTTGGGGCAGGCTCCCTTTGCTTGGCAGTACTGCCACAGACTGAACGGAGGCCCGCAGTCGCGACACCGTGGCCTTCTTCCCAACAGCTGACCTCTGTGTATTTGTAGTCCTTTCGTCTGTTTCAGAGGAAATACTCCGGGCTCCCTCAAATGAGTTGTCCAGTAACACCTCCAGTGGTGGTGGTGGAAGATCAGCCAGATCCAGGTCCTCCATTTTATATGTTGATATGGTTTCAGATCGACAGCTGGTTATTCTACTGCTGAGTGCGGCCTCCATATTTCCCAAACCTGGCAGCACAGGAACGCCACACCTTCGCACGCCTTTGAGAGGCCCCAGTACTTTGGGGCTCTCTAGTTCCTCTATACCCTGACTGAAAGTATCAATCAGTCTCTTGACTGAATTTCTGCCTCTGGACAGCCCAGAAGGTGGCCGTGATGAAGGTGGGCTCGGAGGTGGGGTGACTTTCAATGGACCCTTAGAGGTTTTCTTTTTGTCTTTCTTTTTCTTATCTTCTCCCACATCTTTGGTTGCTTCTTGTTCTTCATTGCTGTGCTTCATGAGGCCTGCCTTGTCCTTGATAGGTTGACGGCTGTTCTTCTCCAGTGCAGGATGTATGCGACTGGCTGCTATAGAAGGCATGGGTGCATTTCCCTGAGTTTGTTTGGATGGAACTTTGTTGCCTGTGTTTGTCCCTGTCTGTCTGCACATTCTCTCTATCCTGTGACTTAGATCTCTCTGAGTTCTCTCTAATTCAAGAAGTGTTGGATCTTCCGCTTTGCTTCGCAGTGATTCTGTAGACCGTGTGCGCCGCTCTTTGGCAACAGGGGTCTTTTTGCTGGCTCCCTTCCGAACAGGAGCTGCCGTCTGGGGTCGCCTTGGGGGCCGATCCTCATCCTCTGCCCACTGACGTCTGCTCATTTTGGGGCTTTCTGTTAACTTAGCTTTGGCACAGGCATGTTGTGACGGGACAAACTGAATCCGTCCACTGATAGCATCTTTCATCTTCAAAGTCATCTCTACATTTTGAGGGTTCTCTATACGCTTTGGCGGCAGGCGGCAAGGTTTTTGGTCCGGTTTAGCAGGTGAAGAGTTTGATCGCTTCCTAACAAACACTTCGCTGTCTCCTGTGTCTCCATCCGTTTCCTCCTCATCAGCATCTTCTTCTTCATCTAAGGAGACTGATCCCAACAGAGACTCCTGGTCCCCAGGTATAAGAGTACATATAGAATCCAAGGAGTTGATAGAAACACTAGGGCTCATTCTGCTTAAAACCTTTGGCTTTGATGCTCCTTGCCTCATAGTCCTGTTGTTGCATCTCATAGGACTGGGAGTCGTCCTGTTTGTCCCTGTAGACTCACCGCTCCCACGTCTATGGTGTCTTTCAGAGCCAGCCAGGGATTCGTTCTCGGCCCCAATACCACTGTCCTCACTAAAGAGAGATGAATCCTCCGGTCCAGGCTTGCGCAGTGAGGCTACTTCTATTCGTGTCAACAGTCGCATTAGCCTGGCCTCTACTGCATGCTTTGCTTTGAGCTTCTCGTCCAATAGCTCAGTAACAGACGCAAAGTACTCAACGGCCTCCTCCATTGCAGAGTCTCCAATTCCACCAACAGTTTGGCTGACATTTCGCATTCTCTGAGTCGTATACTGAAGGAGCTGCTGCAACAAATCTGGCGGGGGCTCGCTATCCATCTTCAGTGACGAAGAAGACAGGTTTTTTATTGGGCTCGGCCAAGCCAGATGTTCCCCGTTCTCTTTCAGAAGCCTCTCCCCCTCGTCCACCACTCCCTCAAGGGCCCGGTTGATTTCCTCGTATCGTAGGACCATGAAGGCCACCATAGGCTGCACGTTAACCTGAGTTTGGGTCGCCTGTTCCAAAAGACCCAGTAGAATGTCATATTTATTTATACTAGGATTCAAAAAGGCATAAGCAGCTTGGTGTGCTTTTACCAAAGGCTCTGGAAAATCCACTTTCTGGTCTGACAGTGTGACTTTTTTTTCCTTCTCTTTCTTTTTCAGTGGTTTTACGCCTCTGTTATTCTTCTTCGGCTTCTTCTTTTTGTCTGTTGCGTCCTGCTTGTCTCCTTGTTTCTCTTTTCCAGGTGTCACTCTACCGACGTCCATCCCTGGCGTCCCCTGTTGTTTATCCAAGTTGACTGCTTCTGGAGCCAGCTCAGAAAATGAGGCTCTCTTTTTTTGCGGTGTGAGAGGGGGCTCCCTTTGAGCGCAGTGGGTCGGTCCACCCACTGGCTTCCTTTCCCTGAGGTCCCCTTCTGCTGGCACTGCGGAGCCCCCACCCTCTCCATCGTCATACTGAGGCGCTCCAGGACAATCCTCATGGGTCCCAGGCAGCAGGGTCCTACCCCTTCGGAAAGGTCCCTGGGTCCCAAAATTGTTGCCCTTGGATGGAGCGCAGCCCATTTCAAATGTTTCTAGGCTGTTGAGTCTGAAAAAGCTGTATTTCCGAACACCATTACCCGAAACAAAATATTGATAAATCCATCTTGAAAGACTATTCTACCAATCATAAATCGGCAAATATATCCAGAGAGTGCTCTTCATGTTCCTTACTGCACTGTATCCTCCTGTATGTCACGAAGGACAAGCAGCTGAAAGGATTAGTGAGGCTTTCAATGCACTCCTCAGTACACACACATGTCAGGGTAAAGCATATAAAACTCACCCACTTGTAAGACCATAAGCTCATTTGTGTAATGACTGGCTGGCATCAGGTAGCTGCTTATAGCTTGCTCCACACAGTATCACTCACTTTAACCCGTGGTAAACAAAAATTATTGTTATGCACATTGCGTATAATGTCCAAATTGTATAAAATCTCAACAGTTGGAAAACCATGAAGTGTGACAATTAAAGCCTGAATGTCGCCTAGGTGCCGCACACCTTAAAATCGCCAATCTACAAACTCATCCCAGCACGCAACGCATTTCTGAGCTTATTGATCTGCTATTTTTGGTGTGCACACAACAAAGTACAAATCAAGGGTTTACAGGTATGGGGCCGGGGGTGATTAGATGGCCAGTTATGACCTTTTTTTTATATGTATATTTTTGGGGGGGACTTTTTCTGCCTTTATTGATGTAGGACACAGTGGAGATTGACAGTAAATAGGGAGAGAGAGATTGGGAATGTCATGCTTCAAACGTTGTCCGCGATCGGGATTCGAACCCGTGACATGCTGTCATGTGCGTCATACGCATGTGGTATGCGCCTGGACCACTAGGCCAGTTATGATCTTAATTGGTCATAATGTTGTCCTGTCTATCAGGGAACACATCGATAATATACCAGTTATTTCTGGTTATTTAGTTATGATGATCAAATGACAGAGAATGATGATTTCATATTTTCACATATAAAACTCAGTTATGTTTGGCATGCACCTTCAAGTTTGTTTTTGGTGCAACAGATCTGCTGTCACAATAGTCTCAATTCAGTGCACACTGTAGTAGGCTATATGCTTTTATTCTCCAAAGACAAAAAAACATGCATGTTTACAACATTTGAAGGGAGCATAGCAATCATTGTGGAGATTAAAAGTGATATAATAGGGCCTATAACATACAACTTAGTTGACGTAACAATTAAATATTTGGTAACAATGAAAAGCGGGTTTGGCAGCTAAATAGAAGGGTATCTGGCTGAACAAAAACTCAAAATATGTCAAATAGGAGAGGCACAATTGAGCATATTTTAATCTGTCCCCTCCCTGGCGGTCCTGAACCCATATCCATCATTTATACATTATGGGTCAATAGTGTGGATTTAGACTGTTATTCGTCTCAACTGCTCAATTATTAAAAAAATCTGCCATTAACGACCTAAGGCCAAATTTAGCAAATGTCTTTTAAATTCTTAACAGTTTTCTTCAGTTTTTCTGTCAGGGGTTCTCAAACCATTCTCACGTCAAGGACCCCCCAAATTATATATGTATTTGGCCGCAGATCCCCCCTATAGATTCCTACGCATTTGATGTACTATAGGGCCATACCTTGTGTTGTCCATGCTCTGGATTAAGAGCATCTGCTAAATGCCTACATTGTAAATTGCTTGACTTCTTTCAAGTGATTTGGGTAAATAATCCACACACACACACACATTTTTAACAACTTCATGTTTGTTTGTTCCACTGGAAATATATGGCAGTCCAATCAGTAATGGATTAGGAATTAACTTCTTAAGACCAGAGAGAGAGAATGAAATAATGAAAAAAAATCTATGAAATAATTGAGATGACAAGCTGATTGACAGACTTTTTTTGTTGTTATTCTGTACCACATTCCACATTTTAAATGCAAATAAACTAAACA
Source organism: Benthosema glaciale (assembly GCA_900323375.1). Lineage (NCBI taxonomy): Eukaryota > Metazoa > Chordata > Actinopteri > Myctophiformes > Myctophidae > Benthosema > Benthosema glaciale. The sequence goes on from OOFJ01140704.1 coordinate 6,384, forward strand.
GAGACACTAATGAATAATGAATTGCATTTTTATAGCACTTTTCCAAGTGCTCAAAGCGCTTTACAATGGTTCATTCATTCACACATTCATACAAAAAAACTTTCGTTCACAAAAAAAATCGTAATGGGAAAATAAAATGTATAAGGGTGGAGACAGATCTTACCATCAAAAATGTAATTTTCTGGAACAGAACAGCACACTAGAGTCAACTATACACATAAAATGAAAAGGAAAATTCAGTATTTACATAAGATTCTTTCTTCTTTTTTTTAAATCTGCTTTACATGGATTTTCATTCACTCATTTGTTGGATGCAGATTATTTGCTGTACATGTTTTAATATTGAAGGCTTCATTTCTAGTTGATCCTTACAGTAACAGTACTTAGTAAGTACTGTAAGTACTACTTACAGTACAGGCTTCATGTCAGATAATAATACAGGGGATGACTAACATTCCTAACTCCTCTCTGGCAATTGGAGATTGTTTTATTTTTAGCCATGCGAAGCAAATACAAATTCAGCAGATATTCCTTAAATTACATAATTTACACAATTCAACAACACACCAACTATACATTCTGAATAAACACAATACATATACATAAAAAGTACATTCCAACTGGCGTTGGAATGTGTATGTCATAAAGGCAAAGAATAATGTAAAGAATAATAATGAATGTTTTAGATCAGGGGTTCTCAACCACGACCACTGGGGGGGTCCCGAAATAATTGTGGGGGGTCCCCAGATGATTAAAAAAAATAATAATAATAATGGCTGAAAAATGGAAATTGAGAGTTTACATAGTACACATAGTCCTTTCCTTAATGATTATATCTGGTTTTAGTATATATTTTATCTATTAGTCAGGTCATTGTACCGGTCGATTTGTATTGGTGGTGGGGAGGGGAGCGGAGTGGGGGTCCCGAGACATGGCTAAAGCATTTCCGGGGGTCACCAGCCAAAAACGTTGAGAACCCCTGTTTTAGATAGACACACAAGGCAGTAGGCTATTTTCAATAATACAAATAAAAAAGTGGATCTTTATCTCAATGTGATTTTGATCTGAACCTTCGCCTAGTTATGTCACTCATTTTTATGACTGCTATAGAACATTCTACTGTGGATATGCCCGAATCAGCAGAATCACAACTCTTGACTGAATTCCCTCTACATGGCACTACCGCATTCTTAGAGAACTCCTCGGAATCGAGAGCGATATCTGACAGTATGTGTCTGGTGGAGCTGATTGAATACGCGCGCACTCTGTTTAAGTAAGCCTGCTGACTGATATCTTGTCTCTTGCAAAGCATCATGTAACACTTGGGCAAAAAAAGGCAGAAGAGCACGCCAAAGTTGGAGACAACAATGGCAGATGCTTGGACGCATGAGCGCTGTTGACTTTTTGTCACATAGATTGGGATGAAACAGACCCAAACAAATAGGTAAATAAGCATGCAAAAAATAATGTAGCCAGTCTCGTTAAAGCGCTGCGGAACCTTTCTGGCCTTCACGGCGAGAATGAAGCAAATAAAGGCAAGTAGGGCGATATAACACAGCATAATGCCAAATCCCCAATTGGATCCTTCATTGCACTGCAGCAGAATTGTCATGCTTTGCCGCAAAATGTGGATCTCGACCTTTGGACCCCTAAGGATCAACCATAACAGGCAGATAATGCCCTGGATGGCTGTACCACAAATAATGATGACAGGAGGTTTATAAAGTTTGTTCAACATATACTGCCAATGTCCATCCATAAGGAACGCAAGGAACGTGCGGAAAGCTTTGACCAGGATACAAGACACAGTCAGTGTGAAGCCAAAGCCGTACATGGTTTGGCGAGCTCGGCAAATGTGATCACTGGGCCTGCCAACGAACAGTACCACTGCGCCGAAGCTGACTGCTAGCCCAGCCATCATGATAAAGCAGAGCTTCCCACCAGCAACCTGGAAAACAACAGTCTGGCGACTAATCACAAAAATGATCAGGACAGATAAGAGCAGCAGGTACCCTACTCCAGTAGCAACAAGAAGTACGATAGAAACGATGTCATTCAGCCTCAAATAGCTTTCTGTTCTTGGCTCACATTTACTCCAACCTCTCAAAGACCACGTTCCATTTGGACATACCAGGCAGTGGAGAAGGTCTGTAAAAAAGAAAAAAAAAAAAGGTTGCGTTAATATATTGGAGGTAGTATACAGTGGTGGAAAAAGTACTAAAATGTTTTACGGAATTCGGAATTGACTTGAGTAGGGCGGTCCGGAAAGGGTGATAATTGTCACTGTACATACTGGGCTGCGGTGGAACCTGTCAGGCGGGAGGGGGTTTTGGATGAAGCGGGAAACCGAACATACTGGTGATTATCTGTTGATAACATTCGAAGTGGGTGGGGCTCCTCACTGGCTGGTGAGTCAGTACAGTAGGATATGACAGCAGTGTGTGGGGGGAAGAATCATTTGGTATAATGACTAAATTGTGGAGAAAAATGGGGGTGTAAATAAAAAATATAATAATACAAAAGTACCTCAAAATTACTGTACAGTAATTGAGTAAATATAATTAGTTACTTTCCGCCACTGGTAATAATATAACATATTATATTAATAATGTATTTAATATATTCAAGTAGTAAGGACAGAATTGTGTACTGACTTGAACCATTGGTGTAAGTTCCTTCGTCACACTTGATACAGTTATAGCAGCATTGTACCATGATGATTTTCTTGGCTGTCCCTGGGGGGCAAGATTCTGAGCATCTCGACTTTGGAACCTAAAAGGGTCAAGTATTTGTTAATATCTTATTTCATTTAGCCTATTTTTCATGAAACCAGTGGTTTTCAACCAGTGATGGTTAATAGATGGAGAGTTGGTAACCAAATTCACTTTTGAGAATGTAAATTGACCCTTACGGGTCCATTTGGTTTCACTGTACGCTCCCAATAGTTAAATTATTGTTAAACACCTGCATTAGGCTACTTAATTTACGAGAGGTCTACACAATTGGAACACGTAAAATAATTGTTATTTTGATCAAAGTTTGACTGTTATCTCTATGGTACAGCACATAATTGTGGATAAAGTCGTACCCAATGATAACAAAATATTCTCATCAACTGGTGGTGTGTGGCACTCATGGGCCTAGATACTGCATTGAAAACCACTGCAATAGTGTTGTACAGCGAGTGTTACGCTTACTGTTCCATTAGGAGTTGCCCAGTTTATACTCGCTGGTCTGATCTCCGCAACACTTTCCATCAGATTATACCGTCCGATATCTTCAAAATGTCTCCCGTCTCCCCTCTTCGCCCAATATACTAAGTCATAGCCATCCGCAAAGCTGCCAGAATCATCAAAGAAAAACTGCCTATTGTCAAGAGTGAAATTAATTTTCTTCAGTTCCTGGAGAAGCTGTAACAAATAAGAACATTCACATGAACATCATCAAGCATCATAATCCTAACCCAACAATACACCATTCCAAGAAACTTTGATTTAAGTTGTTCTTACTTTCCATGGTAGAATGTTTCTCTCTCCTGAACAATTAAACTGATTGCATTTGAGAAGAGATCGCAGTGCATGAGCAACTGACCATACGGCCAGTGTCTCTGAATATGTTAAGCTCAAATCGACTGCATCTGTTAGAAAGTCATCATTTGCATTCTGGGGGTCAGGCAGCGTGCAGGCAAGTTCAGATTTCATCTTCAGAGAGTCTGACAAAGAACAGTGGGCAGCAGACTCGCTCTTGAGGCACTCTTTGTATTCTATTAGTTCTGGAGAACATCCAAACCTGGCATTTTTGTACTCCTCAATGAAACTGTTCACTGCTCCTGGGCCAGGCGCAAGATTTGTGAGGAACTTCTCGAATCCCGGGTTAAGGCCTTTGGTGAAACTAAACCCAAAAATGTCACCAACTGCATTGATACCTTTCACTGAGGCCAGAGTCTGTGACATGGACCAGCTGTCGGTGGCAATCCAGGTCCTGGAGATCCCTTTCCTGTTCATCTCTTCAAACAGCTGTTCAACCAGCTCACTTCTCAGGATCAGCAGGACTACCTGTGCACTGGAAGACTGAATGCGGTCTGCCACCTCGTGGATCCGCTGCACCCCGTCGCTGTGGCCCAGGTAATGAGGCAGGACCTCCTGAAAGGCAGCGCACACGTGTGCATGGTCAGCCTCTCGCAGGAAACTCTGAAGAGCAGCCCGGCCGTACACATCGTCCCCTGACACCACGCCCACCCAGTTCCAGTCAAAGTGAGCCATGAGCTTGACCAGAGCGCGGGTCTGGTGTTCATCGCTGGGTATGGTGCGCAAGAAGGATGGGAAACGGAATTTATCATCTAGGATGGCTGCTGATGATGTCGTGCTTATCTAAAAAGGGACAAGAGATTTATAATAACACATGTTATACAGTACTATACATTTCAACCTTGTCTGATTTTAATCGAAGATACAATGTCAAATTGTTAACGCTCACCTGAGGGACCATGTAGATGCCCAGGAGCTGAGCCACAGCGATGGACACTTCAGAGGTGCGCGCTCCAATAATGGCTTTCACAACTGGGCTCTCGGTGAAGTCGCAATGCGTTGTCCTGGAGCTGTTGATGGCCAAGAGGTGCATGGTACTTTCGATGGCTTTGCTCGCATCCACACATGTGTCACAGATGATGTAACCAAGACGAATGCCGGGCAGAAAGCCAGAGTCATTGATTGTGTCAATGGTGTGGATGACAGCCAAGGTCTGAACAAATGACCGCAAATCAAACCTGCAATCAAAGAAAACAAGTACTCACTTAAAACTGCATTTCTGAATGAATTCACCACTCGAACAGATAAAAACGTTCTCCAACCCACCAAAACATAATAGTCAAACTTTACAATAATCTTCAATAATCAACAAAATATGTCAAAATAAATGTGTCTTTAGGTATATTTTGTACATTTGAAAAGGTGTTGAATTGTGGAAATATACCTTAAAACCTAGGTCATAGCAATGTTACCCTCGGAAACACAGACTTTTATTTCCAGGAAGGAAATATAGCAATGTCAACTGCCGTATATATTCAGTAGAATATGGATTGAAGTTCAGAAATAACTATATGGCAAATTCCATAGTTAAATGGATGATTTAAATGATTTAAATTACATGAATAATTAAATCATAGTTACTTATTCCCAGTTTATTCTAAAATATGTGAATTAATCTCATTATGCTCAGTGCAGTATACGCTTTGAATGAAAACTTACTCTGTGCAGTTGAATCTTCCTGGCTGGATTCGACCGTGCAGGCGCTCACTCTCCACCTTGTCATGGCAGGCACACAGCATTCCAATTATAATATCCCCTGGACTACTTGCCCCACATGTAGACTCAGAGTAATCACAGCTTGATCCCAAGCCCAAGAAAATGGTCGCAATCAGAATGTAACACCTCACCCATGAAGGGAACATGATAAAGCAACAGAGAGGGATTCTATCACAGTGTGAGAAATACTAGCTCATCACTCCACTTTATAGAGTAGAGACTGCATGCCATGCTGCTGTTGTTCCTTCCCTCTACTACACACCCCCACCTGTGAAATGAAGAAGGGAAAAAAAGAAAAGAAAGAAGTGATGCAATAAGTCTGGTTTGTTTAGCCTCCATCATTCTGTTTGACAGGGGATTAGGATTAGGTAAAGTGTTTCATGACAGGAAAGTGAAATGGCGTAAATAATACTGCCCGAAACCCATTGGGGACATCATTATATATATATCATTATAAAAGCACTTGACTTTACTTCACCCAATTTTCAGCCTCATCTTCATATAATTGGTTCCTCACTAATAAACTCATTAGGTGGTATAATTTCCATCTACTCGCTCTGCAGAGCTCAATAATAATAGCAAGTATAATAAAACATTAAAAGAAAAATGAATAGGCTACACCAGTGTGTTCCCAAAGTGGGGTCCGGGGACCCCCAGGGGTCCTTGAGGGAGTTCCAGGGGGTCCCCAGCTAAATGATAGTTTGGAACCAAATGGGCCCTTACAGGTCTGTTACTCAGAGTGTGTCTTAAATTAACATTGTTTTTTCAATATAAATTGGGGTACCAGAGATAGAAATGAATGGGGGTCCATAGACTATATTAATCCATGTCAAACTGGGGGTCATTTCAATTAAACGGATTGATAATCTCTGCTAGAGCTGTAAAAAATATTCTCTTATTGAGAGTTCCCTGGCATATCTTTTGTAATGGAAGTCCACACTCCACAGACTAGTATCAAAGCATCCAAATGTATATAAAAGTGCTCTACAGACTACATTTAACGTCTGTAGGCTATTTCAAATCTTCTTTCTCAAGCCTAATAATAATTGCCTCCTTCACAGAACGCTAGAAAATAGACAGCGCATCTGGGACTGAAAGCTGTGATGATACTCGCAGTTAGTTGTTTTGACCACTAGAGAGCACTAGAACTCTGTCACAGTTAAATTATTTGAAACGCTTAATGATGTTGTTAATCAATGCGTCCTTCATCATCTTTATATCCATGTTATAATTACATATTCATAATAAAGTTAATAGTCCATAGCACTTATAATAATTTATTTTCATCGCTGTAAATATATATCTTTTAATACACCGCTTTGTCCATTTCTTATTGGAGCATGGCGAAATGCGTCATCAGTACGTTCCAGGAAGTAGTGTATGTTGATCATATCAGTTAAATATTTCGTTTATTGGGTGCGTTAAGAGTTACGCACCAATAAGGCATACGTTACACACTTCATTAAACACTAAAGGGGTTTGATGTGTGAGAGTTTTATAGTTGTATTATTATTTTTTTATTCTAAACAAACCATGACGGAGTGTGGTATGTTCCAGAGTCACTCGGCTCTCGAGAGAGACGCTGCGGTATCGCTTCTCGGCCTTTTGGCTAAGATCAAGTGTAGTATCTGTTCTTATCAGTTTAATATCTGATACGTCCCCTACCCGGGGACCATATATTAAATTGATTTTTGGAACTGGGAGATGGAATAGGGGCTTGCTCCGTCCACTCCACGCATCGACCTGGTATTGCAGTACCTCCAGGAACGGTGCACCCCCTCGATTGTTGAATGAAAATAAATGATAGTTCTCGTCATGTATGTCTATTGACCATTAATGCTGGACTCTCCTCTTCTGTGGGATTTTTTATTCTTTGAGGTGTTGTAAACCAGGGGTTCCCAAAGTGGAGTTGGGGCAGTTCCAGGGGATCCCCCAGGTAAATGGACCCTTAGGTGGGTCAATTCAAAGGAGCTTTATTGGCATGAGAAAACAAACGTTTACATTGCCAAAGCATGTGTCACAAATACAATACATAAAAACATTGAACATAAATTGGGGGTCGAAGTGCCATTAAATGGGGGTCCGCAGACTAATGCATGTCAAACTGGGGGTCCTTGAAATTAAACTGATTGAAGAGAATCACTGCTAGAGCCGTAAAAATCTTCTCTTATGGGGGTCCCTAGACTAGAATGTATTTTCAAATGGGGGTCCGCGAGCTAATTAGTGTCCATTTTTTGAGGTTCCTTGACATATGAAAATGTTTTTGAACCAGTAGTTTATATTTAGTTTGTTTCCATTCTCTTCTGCAGTCGATGCTGCAATCCCACCTCTGCGCTGAAGATGGCGACAATGATACAAAACACCCTGCCATACATTACTGCCAACGGCAGAAGAAGACAGCCACATAAACACACGTGCAGACCAGAAGAGAACAGACTGAGCTGAATGTCAACATGGGGAAGAGAAAACATCAGAACAAATCCGTTTTCACGAATCTGTCCAAAAAGCAGAAGAAGCACCTGAAAGAGTTTGGAGAAGAGCATCCGTTCCATGATGTGTAAGTACAGTTTATAGTGCACATGGACCTGTGACTACTAGACTACAATACACTATTATTATTGGTAGCTCAGTTGAGCTAGCCTAGCCATGCTAAGTAGCGTTGTTGGATTAAGACTGTCTGTCTGTCTGTCTGTCTGTCTGTCTGTCTGTCTGTCTGACTGACTGACTGACTGACTGACTGACTGACTGATCGATTATTTTGTTTGTGCATATAGACACATATCAGAATCGACCTGATCGGTCTCACATTGATGCATGTACACAAATAATGTCAGAATCAATACAATAAATAATATGACAGTCTTGATCAATGCTAGCCATGATCCAGTAGCCTCTATAGATAGAACAGTGTGATCTTCAATCTTATACGACATGACTATGAAATGTATGTAAGATCATAGCTGTGGTTCATATAGCTCCACTGCTTCTATGAGTCTGCCTTGCAGTAGAGCTACATTATTGCCAGCTAACAATGTACCGTAACTGATTTCTGATATGTATATGTTTTCACAGTGTGAGAGATAGGCCTGAAAGGACTCAAATAATAGACCTGGTGAGTACTGACCAACCTCTAATCCTACTCCAACCACTTTTTGGGCATGTTCATTATGGGTGTGACACAAATTGATCTTGTAAATCCAGTTTCCACATTTGTTAAGTGGTTAGGTAGCAATAGTTTGATTGAACAGAAGAAGAGTACAGTTTAATACAAACGAGGCGTTGTAAGGTAGGGTCACTACACCATGTGTCGCAGCACATTCCTTGTATGTATTTCATGTCATCCTGTCATGTCATCCTCTGTGCTGTAGCCAGATAGCCCTGAGCGTTCTGACAGCGACAGAGAGGACGAGGAAGACGAACCCGATCAGAAAACGGCCTATCAGAGGCTGCTTTCGACTCTCGGCGACCCCGCCCACCATGACCACAGTGAGGAGGAGGAGGAGAGTACAGACGAGGAGGAAGAAGGCGAAGAACTTCTTCTTGAGGAAGGCAGGTTATTTTCCAGCACGTCTTTCTTAAGTCGACAATCTGTTTATATGTACCGCGGTTGATGTATGTGTTTACACTGCTTACTGTAAGCTGCTTAAAACCTAAATTAGACATAATACGTATAATGCATAACAACAGCTAGAAATGCACTCTGTCGAGCTGCCATTTAACTTGAGCATCGCGCACAAGTAGGCCTACTTGTGTGCAAGCAGAGCACGCCATGAGGTGCGCTCACCACTGCTTGTACGAGTCCTAAAGCTGTCTGCTGCTCTCTAGGTTTGTAATACAGGAGTGGTCCGTCGTCCCTCATTGCCCGGTGGAGTACACCGACATACACACATACCCATATTGACCGTATACCGTAACTTATACCGTATCGTCATCGAGAACAGTGGTTTCTCATTGGCTGGTGGAATGTACCGACATACATACTCAGTACATACTCGATCCCTGTTCTTGGTCCCTGATTGGCAGAGTGACACCACCGACATACCACCCTGGGCAAGACCTACGCTGGAGAAGCTATCGTTTGTTTGGGGCGGAAGTTGCAGGATTTTGGCGGAAGTTACACCCGAGGAAGTGATGTTGATGCTTTACAAGTGCTGTGATTGGTCAAGAAAATATCGTATCCGGGGGAAATACATCTGACGGATGTTCCGACGGACACTTCCGCCGATAGCTTCTCTTCCTTATATTGTGACCAGGCTTTTCTCTTCGCAGATGAGTAAGCCTGGAACCGAGGCTACGTACATACATACATACATACTAGGGATGTAACGATAATAGTAACTGCATCGAAAAATCTATTTTAATTTCAAGAATCGAAGTATATTGAAATGAAAACAGCAACATTGACAATGTATCGTATCGTATCGTTTTGCAATGCAAATAATCGGTATCGAATCGTTTTGCTATGCAAATAATCGTTTTGCAATTTTTGTGCATGGTATTTAACATTTTTTAGAAGAAAAAGAGGGGTTTAATTACTTAGTTTAAAATAATGTCAATGCATTTTAAATAGTTACTGTATCGATATTAAATCATTGAATCGTATCATATCGCCATAATGAACCAATATCATCCAT
>OOFJ01140720.1:13948-29387 GCA_900323375.1 Benthosema glaciale
TGAGTTGGAGAAAGTCGAAGGAATGTCGAATGTTGATAATCAAATCATAACATGATGGGTCGCACACACCAAGACTGCGTTTTAAAAGTAATTAATTTATTCTTGCATCAGGAGACAAATGTTTCGGCTTAACTAACAAGCCTTCATCAGTGTGAAGAGTGTATGCATATAGGTTCCTTTTAAAGGGAGTGGTGACATAATGCAGGTGCACGTAATCACCATAATCACCTAACTGTCACAACACACCCGTTGGGTGATATCACACACTGGAATAGTAATAACGTCTCTGTTTACAATCAACCGTGTGACTGGCAGTTGCATCTCAAAATATACATATATACAAAGAACAGTTAAGAAAATAATTACACAAAGCTAATGCAGGTCGCTGCTGAGGACATCAGGCTTTTTGGCCGTTCACAAATCTGTTACAAACATTCTACAACATCTTCATGTTATTTGATATGATTTCGATTAGAGCGGATAACGCACCCTAGTGCGGTGGTCGCACGAAAAGTTATCGAATGTTGAGAATCAAACAGTTGTTTAGGCTTATCACCTCTTGTGTTGCAGGACACATTTGGCGTTCCGTCAGTCGAACCGAGGCTGACATACCACACGACTGGGGACGAGGCCTCCAGACTCTACGCAAAGAAGACCATTGTAGTGGGCAACGTATCAAAGTATGTTATATACATAAAGTTTTCAAAAAAGAACCTACGATCACATTCTGAACACTTCCCTGGGAAGTTGTGGGAACTGGTAATTATTTTCAAATGTTCTTTCAGAGTTTGAATATTTCACAAGATCTTCAAATGTAACATAAAGAACACAAAGATAGTCGAGTAGCTAATCAAATATCTATTATCTACTCGACCATCTTTGTTCTTCTATGCCATTTGATTTATCGGTGCTAATTAAGTGGTTATAGCTTGCAGCAAGTTAAAATGCATGCTAGGTTTGGTGTGGTAAATTTAATACATTTGTTTTAGTTCAGTTTAGGCATTGTTTATGTGGCTAAGTGTAAGCACAGGGTTGGTACATTTTAGTTAAGATTAGGCATTCATTAATATGTGGTTAAGTTTTAGGCATGGATTGGTTTCCGATGGTGTGGTGTTTTTGTGGCGAGGATATTTGCTTCCAAAAGATTGCATAACAATGAGCATGTTATGAAATAAATGGCTTCCGTTAAGGGGTAGCGTTAAGTGTTAAGTCAGCCGTGGGACGGTTTTATATAGACCACCTCTACTTCCCGCTAAATGGTGTGAGACAGCCTTCAATATGGAGAACCTTCCACTTTACAGACAAACAGAGCAGAGTAAATAGAGGAGCGACAGTGTAGTCGTTGTTGGAATGAGATTGAGTTAGAGTTTCAAAAGTGTACCTGATGGCTTAATAGTGTTAACTTCAACAGGGAAGTATACACTGCAGTAACCTTAAAATAATCAATTTTACTTGGTTGTTGAGAGGTAGCTCAACTCTTACTACATTTGTTCGAAACTGATTAATTTGATTGATTGAATTATTTATTAACAGTTTGCAGAATTACAGCACATCTCAAGCACAACTCAATACAAAGACTAACTGAGTGGACGACAACATGAAGTATTACACTTGTTTACAAGAGGGTCCACCATTTACAGATTTCAAATCCATGTCTTGTTTTAACTGATTTGGCAGAATGTTTTTGAAGAATCATATGCCTTGCAGAGTATACAGGGGAACATAGCCCTTGGGAAAAAAAAGTCTGTGTGGAAACTAAACATTTTCAAAGGCAGATTTATAAGATCACAACTTGTCGCATCTCAACAAATTGTGAGCTGGTAGATTCGCTATTTTTGCTTACTACTGCCCATGCCATGGAGGCATAAATGTCCGTAATGGAGGAACAAACGATACAGAAAGTGTGTGCTGCGATTGCGTGTGTGCCTGGTCTGCGGTTGCAGACTGGTGGTTGTTGTTTGACCCTGTGCAAGTTCAACAATATATCACATTTCACAAAACTCCAAATATTGTCAAACATCAGTGGTCATAGAAGAAGCATGTACCTATTGTTTTGCAACTTGTGTGTGGTGTAACAATGTCAGCAAAGCAAGGAATAGAGAAGTGAAAGATGTAAACACCCGAGGCTTTAAATAAAATCAATGCTGACAGATTTCATCCTATTATACCCCCTTTTTTCATTGGCTCAGATCTTAGATTGTTTTTGTTCTATTGCTGTTTGGAGAAGTTGAGTAAGCTCGTGTTTCCTACAAGCCCAGTCTTGATGTAAAACTGCAAAATTACACTTTTCCTTACGGATTACTTTGTCTATTTCCCCATATTCATCAGGGGCTTGATTCAGATTGCTTAACTATTTCGCAAGAACACCTAGTTCAGTCATTTTATTTGGGGCAAAAATACAATAACAACAACACAATCTTAAGAAGCTTGATCCGTGGGGTCCCTTGGTGTCTGCAAAGAACACAGATTTAATGCTCGTTCCATGCACTTTTTCATCATCGCCTTCACGCTGTGACTGTCATCACTCTTTCCTCCCTCCTCTCTCTCTCTCTCTCTCAGTGGAAAACAATTCTCAGAAGCAGCCTCCTCCCAGCCAATCTCTTATCTCACCCACCCACACTTCTTTGCCCTTTCTCCATCCATCTTAGTTGTCAGTGTCACCCTTTTTTCATTTCTCCCCAATGTAGTTGTCATGCTAATTGCACCCATGTGTATAGTCCCTGTTAAAGCCAACCCCTACTGTTGGTCTGTATCGTGACAGTGAGAAACTTCAGGCGTAATGTATGTACGCATTAAGAACATGTTATCCCTCGCAGTTCCATTCTCTAATGAACCACATCCCCGTCCAACCTGTAGGAGTTGCTTGGTACTGCCGAGGTAGAGATTATAGAGACTATATACTATAGCATTCAGAGACTGGAATAGTTGTCTGGCTACGCGAGACTACATTGGACTGCATGGCCAAGCCGTAGACGCCGCGGACGAATCAAACTTTCCCCATACATATCTAAACTCCTCTTTGTGTTTGTCTCTCTGTCTCCCTCAGATACATCCCTCCAGATAAGCGAGAGGAGAACGACCAGTCGACTCACAAATGGATGGTGTACGTCAGAGGCTCCAGGAGGGAGCCAAGCATCGACCACTTTGTCAAGAAAGTCTGGTTCTTCCTGCACCCCAGTTACAAACCCAATGACCTGGTAGAAGTCAGGTGCGTGTGTGTGTGTGTGTTACCGTTTACATGATGTCCAAAGAACCAGTCTGTGTGTTTGTAAATCATGCACATGTAAAACAGGCAGGGCTTCTCTTGTTATTGAACTGTGCACTGGGTGGTGTTCTTTTTTTCTTTGCCTTGCCTTCGGCAAGAAATAAAGGTAGAGAGACAGGGTGAAACACGTTCTGATCACATAATATGTTGTAACTGTGTTGTGTTCTGTTGCCATGGACACTGCTAATTTCTATGAATACATTATTGTTGTTATTTTGCAACGTCAAAAGCTATTGTCCCCTTAAGTTTCCATGCACCACTAGACTGAAAAGGAGAAGAAACTGGTTTGGAAAGAATCAAGTCATTAGGTTAGGAAGAGAACCTGTTCTCGTCACAGACTTGACTGTTGCCAAGTCGACCTGTGCCTCAGCATAGCATTTAGCCCGCAGAAACGTCTGCAACTATATGGCAGCACCACATCTCTTCAGTAAACACACGCCAGAGAAAAGCTTGTCTGATGAACACTGCCCCACTGTGGACACTGTAGCTTATAGCCAATTGTAGCTTCCCTTCTAGTACCATACGATAGCCAATCTACAACTGTACTGTTATTAACTGGGCCCAACATGCACCCATAACTAACAGTGCTGCCAGGATAATCTATCTCCCCACACTCAACCTAAGAAAACAGTATGACATATTGCACACATTGCAACATCTGTAGAACAGCCAGGACATCATACACTCACTCAATCACACCTTGCCCTTACTCTAAGCCCTCTGTTCCTTATAGGGTACACAACACTGAGTTGCAGTCAGATGGGCTTGCTTTTGGCAAAAGCCTGATACCTGCAGCCAAAACCATATGCCTTGCTGCTCAGGCTTGACTACTGTGTACTGCTGTCTGTCATTTTTTATGTTATTGGGAGCTGTTCTGGGTGCTGGTGTCCAATATTTATATTGCTTTGGAAAGCATTTTCCCCTTGGGGACAATAATATGTAAGCTCTCTGAAAGGGCATGCATGCCGTAGAATCGGCTCCTGTTGGATACTAGTGCCTGCCAAAGTCGTAAGTTGAGAATTATTTTAATTGATAACCATAACACATGCATGCCGTAGCAAGTTTCCTCCCCGGCATTATTACTGAGCCCAGCATGAGTCAGAGGCTAGCACAACAACAACATCAACGCATGTGACATGACACACTATAGTAGGACAGACACACCCAGGTCATAGAGATGGATGGTGTAATCAGTCGAGAAGACGGAAGCCATGAGAGCTTGTGTCTGGCCTGGAGCACTCAGGTGTGGACACATACAGTAGTCGGCATGGCATACAGTAGTCGGCATGGCATACAGTAGTCGGCATGGCATACAGTAGTCGGCATGGCACGCAGGTTCATATTATATGCACGCAGTTTGACACTAGTTTCTCACACCCCTGGAGATTCAATCTATAGTATACCATCCTATAGTCTTGATGTCAAATTAAAGGACATGCAGATTTTGTAGTTTGTTTTCTGTGTACAGAAGGGTAAAATTATGGCAAGCTGACCTTACTACAGTAAAGCTAGGAACGTTACACAGCTGCAGTTAATACAAATTAATGCCAAGTCTGGTCAAAGCTAATTAGCTACTTTGGGACTTTGAACTTTTCATAGACCTGGTTGATTGTTTCTCTCCCGAAATGTGCCAACCCTGGTCCAAGCCCTAGCCTATAGGATATCTCCCTCACAGACCCAACAGTCAGTCGAACGAGTGTATGAGCATGTAATTAACCCACAGTAACATGTGGGGTCTGGGGTAACTTGTGGGGTCCGGGGTAACTTGTGGTTCTGGAAGTTCCGGGGACCCCCCAGGGACCCCCACACGGAGTTGCACCACATTACTTCACACAGGTGTGATTTTTAACCTATACAGGAAATTAAAACAGACAAAAATTGGTCCAGGGTTTCATGAGGCTGTAAGTAATTACTTGTACACGTGATGACAACCCACAATCAAGTACTTCATCATAAACCTTACTCAGAAGTAGAAGTGATTGTATCTCAGTGCATTTCCTGCTGGTTATTTTGGACACTCTAGTCTAGGCACAGGAGCAGCATCCTATGAACTGCAGAGAGCTACAGTGCGCTCCATTTATGAGCAAATTGACTGGCATATTATTAGGAATTAAGCCAATATCCAAACTCAAATGTGTTTTGAATTACAGACATGATGAGATATGCTATAAACTTTCTGGCAAACCTCTACTTGGCCATGGTGGTTGTTGTGTTATTGGAAGCGTTTTGAACAGAATGAGTTTTCCCTTTAATTTCCCAAGAAACATTTTTGTTAGATTTGTGCTGATTTGGCCCCTGTGTGGGAGGGGAGGACATAACTATATCCTCGCTATACCTGTCCGGTACCTGTCCATACACTCCACTCTGGGATTCCTGTCCTCTGAGATTTTCCAGAGGGAGCTCATTCACAGGTCTCGGTCTTAGCCACATCATGTCCACTCACGCCACTGTGGCTATATATTATCTTACGACAATAAGATACTGGAGATGTGCATTATATTTGCAGCACATGAACAGGTACAGTACATTACCTGATGTGTGCATTTATTAATTATAGATTCATTTTACTTTATTACCTGAATAAACACTTGTAATTGGTCTTTTTCCAGAGTCAAAGGGGATTGATTGTTTTACCATGTTCATTTTTTTCCACAAATTCACGATCGCTTGAGATTCATAAACCAAAGGGCAATAAGACAAAACAATCATGCTTTTTTTAGTGACTGTATGCACCTTTTATACATTGTTAAAATTCTATAATACTGGCATACTGTATTTAGTACCGGTATTCTGCCACAACATGCATATGTTTCTAATTTATGTATGCAACCACCCATTCTTCATGTGTTGGTATTTGAGGACTCCGGAGGACCATTTGGCAACGAAACCTCGCAAATACATGGAGCTTTAATTCCAGTGTTCACATACCGTACGTTCTCTCACCACACAGCGTCATCACTTCTCATCACCAGTTCCCATCACTACACAGTGTTGTAGCATCATTAGACAAGTGTTTTTCTTATTGAGGACATAATATTAATAAACAAAATTTAGATTGAGGTTTACCAGTGGGACCTTCTGCAAAGTATGTCCTGTATTTATAATCAGTCAAAACACTCCTGATAGTAAGACATAGTCATCCGTGCTGCTTTTGTTGACACGGCACACAAGTTGCCTACTAACGCCACGTACAGTAAGCTTCTACTCATTGACAGAGTATTTTCACCCACCCGCTGAATTCCATTTAGACCCATAGCCGAGTATAGTTGGATGGCAGAAACATGACAAACGGAAATTGGCACACCGCTTGTGCAGAGTGTCGTCAATTAATGTGAATAAATGCATGCTCGGGAACACCCACAGGAATGCATGTACACGCACACATATTCTGCTCAGTCTCTGGTTCTGTGGGGATGAAAACACCAGGCTTCAAAGAGTGAGAGGAGATGAAAGACCAACTTTAAAGTAATAGATTTTAGGAGATTATTAACTTCAGCTTAGGCCATAAAGGATGAGAGGAGAATAATATATATATATATTATATATATATATTTATTTCCCGTCTCAGAAACGACTTAATTCCCTTTTTCCCCATTCATATTTCAGTGTTGAGTGATGTATTCCTTTCTGATGTGTGTGTTTCGTCTTCTCAGTGAGCCTCCTTTCCACCTGACGCGGCGTGGCTGGGGAGAGTTCCCCGTGAGGATCCAGATTCACTTCAACGACCATCGCAACAAACGCATCGACATCATTCACCAGTTAAAGGTCAGTCATACAGTCATTCGCGGCTTCACTTCTTCTCAGAACTAGAAGACCTCGAGTAGGTTTTAGCCAGGTTACGGTGGTCATACGAGATCTGATGGTTTAAAAGCAGCATAAAAGTGTTAGGTTGTGTGGAAAGAGGAGAGTACACTGTAGCCCTCTGTGATACCAGCACGTGGCTGGTATCACTCGCCAATCTACTCATGGACACCGACATGGTGCCCCGACATCTGTTGGAGAAATGTATTGGTGCTTTCATTCAGAATGAATTGCATCAGCATGGAAATTAATTTACCGGGAACATTTATTGAACCGAAGAGTGAGTGAGTGAGATGGGCAATAAAGTCATGAATTTGTATCTGACACACGTACACAATTATAAATGTTCCAACTTCCTACATAATCTTTCCTTACAAGTTTGATGTACAAAGTCACTCAATCAAGATCTGCATACACCACATATTTTAAACTGTTTCAACGGTGGAGCGTAACGCATGCTGAAGAACACGCTGTCTTTCCTACAGTAGCTCAACAGCCACCCTGGCCAACCAGTATTTGCTGTTTAGAAATTATTGTACAAGAACAAAATCCCCCGCTGGCATTTCCACCCATGAACACAGCCTGTTGTTTGTGGAAGCATCCGGTCAGTCCGGAGTTGCAGTGGAGGCTTTGACACCACTTGCTTCATGCTATATCCCACAGTTTTATTACATGCAGAATGATCGCAAACAACCAACGAGCAGGGGTCACTAGTGCGGCAACAAGCAGATAATCCTTCGGCAATTTCTCAATTTGCGAACACTGCCGGGAATCAAATAAAACCCAGGCCTCTGGGGTGGTGGGTTGCCCCCTTTGACTGGTTGTTTTTAAATTAGATCATTAAAGTTTTCTGAGGGTTATATTCGCTCATTAGCCTGATCCTACATAAGTATTTGTCATAAAAAACATCTGTATGTAAAGCTCCCTCTGTTTTCTCTCTCCACAGTTGGACAGAACCTATACGGGTCTACAGACACTGGGGGCAGAAACTGTAAGTTTATCCCACACATTCTCTCTCTGTTTCTTCTTTCTTTCCGTCTTCCTCTGTTGATGGGCTGACTGTGTGTTGCAGGTGGTTGATGTGGAGCTCCACAGGATCTCTCTAGGGGAGGATTATGTCCCTCTCCCCTCGGCCTCCAGGTTGTACCACAGGGCAGCCAGCCCCTTGTCATCCTCTGTGACGCAGGCTTGTGGGCGCGCCATCTCTCCCAGCACACACTTACAGGAGTCCAGCGTTGACAAAGGTTAGACAAATGGAAATGCAGTCTGCAATAAAAATATACTTTAGCTTAACTAAAGGTCTTACACTGTCCATCTCAGATTGCATTTAGTGTGTGTGTGTTTAAAAGAGAGATGAGTCTGTACTCGGTCCACAACGTTACTTTAGCCAGCCAGTACGAGATTGCACGTGACAAACCATGCAGCCGTAGGCACTCCCAACACAGATGAAAAATTAATTACTCACCTAATGCTGCAGTCAGCGGTTCCATGTTCAACAGAATTCCAAAGTGTGTATATTGTTTAAGTGACAGATGCATGGTTTTCATATTGTAAATATAGGACGTAGATAGACATGTGCAGCGGAATTTTGTCAGGATTCTCAAGATGTAAATTCCTGTCTCCTGAACACCAAAAGCGCCTCTTTGATCTGCCGCGCAGCAAACATTTTGACAACACATTATGTTACCAGTTATGTGCAGGACTGGACATACGTTTTAAAGATCTGTTTAACACAATTAGTGCCTTGATTTGATAAAAAAAAATTGGATTAAGCTTGTGCCGATGCAGCTATTTACCTTACTCTGAATGTAACCTCATCCCGCCGATAAAAAAAAAACAGAAAAAATCACGGCCGTTTCACTTACTGGATATCCAACACGACCCCAGAAGCCATTATATATAGAAGCAATACGTTACACAGGGTGGACCCCGTGTAACGTATTGCTGAGCGAAGCCACACTTTGCAGAGGCGACGAAACACCACGGACAGCGGCGAGGGTTCTGTGTGTAAACACAGAACGGAGGTGGTTTAGTGCAACATCATCACAGGCTACGGGAAGCAGTATATGCAAAAGAGAAAAATATAGTCCGGAATTTACTTGATCGTTTTGATATCAATGTAATCGCGTTAAGACGTCCACAGACCCAGCCCGTGGCCTCGAGAGACAACATCTGTGGCATCCACGTTTTTGAAGTCGCATATAGTCCTTGTATATGATGTTAAATATGTTTTGTTCAGAAATGTCAACATTTATTAACGTAGCTAGATTTGCCTAGCTTGACAAGATGATCCAATACACCACTGTGTTGTGCAGGATGTAAGGGGGTGGTTGTCTCCCTTTTACAAAGAGTGATAGGGAGTACCATTATTGGAAAAAGGGAGACAGGTGTGACTGGAGAGGAGAGATGGAGAAAGTTGAGGTGACTGACTACATAGTGGTTTAGGATTGGTAATTAGCAGTTAGCACTGATGTCTGTATGAAATCCTGGCATCTACTCTCTTTTCTACCAAATAGCTGTTTCAGCTTTTTCAATATGACCTAGATTTTCATGGCAGAGTGTAATTGGCATCAGAAATTCACTCCCTTTGTATAAGCTTCTCAGAGGGTAAAACTTTCAACTCAATACTCATGTGAACCAAGTTTCTCTCTCTCTTTTTTTGTTTTTTCTTCTTCCTTTACAACCAAAAATCTTTAAGGAGACATTTCGTCTCCTGAGAGAAGTTAATGTAAACTTTGGCAGAGGACTTTAGCGAGGGAGTTTTATGTGTGCGTTGCAGAAAACGAAGGCTGTGTATAAAGTGTGCCAGCGCTATTGAATGATGTCACTTTCATCACACGCTGGTCCTGCACACAGCACACCCCACCATTACTCATTACTGTCCTCCTTCCCCCGCTCTCTCAAGTGAGCCAATTTTCTGTTTTCCCCTCACCAGTTCTTTCTTTCATCCTTTTCCTCCACGGGCCAGTGAATTATTGATGAAGCGGGTAATCTCTCTCTCACTCTCCTCGCTGCCATCTGATACACCTGACTCTACCATGCCCCCCCCCCCTTCCTTCTCCTTTGCGACTGCCCCCACATTACATCCCCTCTGTGTGTGGCAGGATGAGTCTCTAATTACTCTTGGGATGAGGTTCAGTGAGTTTTAATGATCCATGCTCAATACCACCCGCCCCCCCTTCCAGGTCTCATCAAGTCGGAGATGGGGCGATCTTCAGCAGCAGCGGCCCATGGCGAACGCACCCCGACCAGACCCAAGCCGCCGGGCGACAAAATCACGCTGGGCTCCCACGGCAACTCCGCCTTCCAGCCAATCACGGCGAGCTGTAAGATCGTCCCTCAGGGACAGGCGCCACCCAGCCCCATCGAGTCCCCAGGGAAGTCGTTCCAGCCAATCACCATGAGCTGTAAGATTGTGTCTGGTAAGTTTCCCAAAAAGTAAATGGTAAATGGTGCATTTATATAGCGCCTTTATCCAAGTCGCTTTACCTAGATTGTGCATTACATTCACCCATTCACACACACATGGCAGCGGAAACCATGCAAGGCACAGGAGCAATTTGGGGTTCAGAGTCTTAGTCAAGGACAATTCGACACTAACTCTGGGGGAGCCCGGGTTCGAACTAGCAACCTTGCAGTTACCATCCGGCCACTCTACCCCTGAGCCACTGCCGGCTCTGCCGAGTGGGTTGGGGTCCCATTTGTTTTTTGTTTCCTACATTTTGATTTTAATTATTATTATTTTAAACAAACAAAAAACAACAGCAACATTTTTCACAAATGTATTGGGTCACGGTCTATAAAGTTTTTTATATGACCCTCCACTGGGATGCATATATTATTTGTCTTCCCTAAATAACAAGGAAAAAACTCATTTCTTCTAGTCCCTCCAATTGTAGCTTTGGAGAATTAAATAAAAGCAAATGAATGCATCAGCACATCAGCTGCTGGCTGTTTTGCAGTCTGACCTTTCTGATAGCAAGCTATTGTGCAATTTCGCCCACTCAAAATTTACATCAACACTCCAATAGACAAACTTTTGTAACTTAAAGTACTTGTCTTCACTTAAAGGAGCATTCAGTGATTTGGGCCCCGGTAAAAAAGATATGTCCATGCACACGCTCTACAGTGGGGGGACATGCAACAGGCCAACAGCACGTGCACCAAGGCCCGCCCCGCTCGGTCCTTATTGGAAGAAGGCCCCCTTTATCCTGATTGGATGAGGGCTTTTGTCACCCACCACCAAAACCGAAACTAGGGTTTTTTGACCCCTGCGGTTCACTGGGGACAGGGAGGAACTAATTATATGGTCAGAACACTCTATAGTAGGGAGGATTGTCAAAAAAAAAAAAAATCAGTGAAATCACTGAATATACCTTTAAGTTAACTATAAAACCCACTAAAACAATGTCTCCATGACTTGTCTCTGCTCTCAGAATAGCATACCCCTTAGCAAGGGGCTCAGCACTGGTACTGTACTCGTCATGGTCTTGTGGAGTTTCCCCTGTGGACTCAACCCAGACTCAATGACCAACTTTCTGGGGTTTCTGTCTTCTTTTATTTCTCTGCAAGTTGAACACACTGATGTTCACCTACTTCTCCTGCTTGTGGGCATCTGGGCCAACAGGACTCAGACATAACCATAACCAAACCCTTCGCCTGCTTGTGGGCATCTGGGCCAACAGGACTCAGACATAACCATAACCAAACCCTTCGCCTGCTTGTGGGCATCTGGGCCAACAGCTAGAATACTTTTCCCACCGCACATAAGAACTTATTTCCTGACATGAAGCCACGCCCCCGTGCCTGATTGGTCGGTGTAAAACTGGTCAAGCTGTCATGGCGGCGCCACAACAACAACAGCGTTGCAACCTGCTTGCGGTTAAGGTCAGGTTAGGAGTTTGGGGTAGCGATAGTAATAGACTAACCCTAAGCCAAAGCCCAAAACTGACCCTAAAAGCGAAAGCATGTCAAACGTCGCAAAGTGGTTAGGTTTTGGGCTTTGGCTTAGGGTTAGTCAGCGGGCGGCTGGCCGCCATGATAGTTTTACACCGACCAATCAGGCGTGGCGAGCAGCGAGGGGCGTGGCCTCCTGGCTGAAGGGTGTTTGTAATCGCCCGGACGCGGGCCAACAGGACTCAGACATAACCATAACCCGAAACTTTATTTCTCTTCAGAAGCGTTAATACGTTTCATTGGTTCAATATGTTTTTAACCAACACACAGATGTTAAGGGTGTTCAATATCACAGATTTGTGAAAAGAAAAAAAGATGGCTAAACGGGTGGAGTTGGCTGGTTTGGCAGATAGTTTGAGGATCCAGTGGAATTAGGAGGTTTTCGCTGAAGCACTTTTAAATTCTTTCCATTGGTTCAATATATTTTTAACCAACACACAGCCATCACATCACAGGTGTTCAATAGCATTGATTTATATCTTTTTTTTAAATCCAAACCTCAAAAATGGAGGTGTGTGTGTATAATCTAATCTAATTTCCTCCTCCCAGGTTCTCCCATTTCCACGCCCAGCCACTCCCCGCTGCCCCGTACTCCCACCAGCTCCAACTCGCTCCATGGAAAGCAGGGCTCCGGCGGCTGCTCCTCCTCGGTGCTCAACAACCCTTACATCATCGTGGACAAGCCGGGCCAGGTCATCGGCATGGCTGGTACGTCCTCCTCCGCAGGTACTCGACTCCGCCTACAATGTGCCAAGAGGTTCCCGGTGTAGAGACGGGTAGAGCTGAGCGGAGAAGGTCTTAAAGCCGCCTCCCACACACAGAATATGAAAGCAGCTCGCTGGAGTGCAACGGCAGTGATGAAATTCAAAACTGCCGCTGGGCTACTTTTCTTGCCTCCTACACACACTCACACTCCTGTGTGCGCGTGCAGGCAAGAGTGTGCGTCCTCCGTCTCCCTTTCCTAAGTGGTGACGAGCGGTGATTCAGCAACATGAGGGGTTTCCATGGTGACTGCTGGGCCACCGCTTTTCCATGGTCAGGGTTATCATAGATAAGATTAATAGGAGCTGCATGACACTGTGTATGCAGGAATTAGGGTTATTATCATAGATAAGAAGATGAATAGGAGTTGGATAACATTTTGTAAAATGAAACGACAAGTCCAGTTCGTCTAGGACAGGTGAGGTGGTTCTGGGGGGTTATATTTGCACATTATGTTCTGTCTGAGGGCAGCATTTTAAAGCCTGTGCTTAGGTTATGAGTTGAGTCTTGTGATCTGCTGTTGGATAGAGCACTGCTCCCCGCTGAGCTTGGAACCCCAAGGTTAAACCTATCACCCTCCACATCTTAGCTTTCCTTGCAGCAGCAATTCACATTCCACACAGGAAAGGAAGCCCTCCGCCTCTCACCCACTCGGCCACATTCACACTCCGTCCACGAATGCACAGCCTCCAGCTGCTCTGGCTCTGAACACTGTAGTGTTTGATATTCTGTCAGGCAGAATAATGTCCATGTGGGCGTTGGCACTGATTCAACACTCGCAAGCTACTTTTCGGTGCAGAAAGTAAAGGGATAAAGTTTAACATGGTTTGGGTCCACTCTTGGAGCTAGCATCACTTAGCTTGGCATGGCTAATGTCTACGTAGTGATATTAGTCTGGAATCTCTGTGTGGAACCTTCATTTACAAGGTGCAAATTAAAAAAAGGCCTCTGGTGATAAACCTGCCCCATATTTGCGTGCTGGTTCCTGATTGATGCCCCACAACTTTGGGGGCAGCTAAATCCAATCACAACCGAGCGGGGCCAGACTGATCTGCTGAGGGCTATTTTTTTTTTTGCCCTTGCAGATTGGTCTTGTTTTCCAGGCTAAGCATCACTGAGACTAGTAAAGTTGACTCCTTCTATCCATCTGCTAGAACAGTACAGCCAAATATTATCTATTCTATGGCACTTGTTCTCAACATGGGGTCCTTGAGGGGGTTCCAACTTCCATGGAGTCTGATTGATCATAAGTACAAACATTTGATCATATATAATCAAAATCGTTTCATGTAAATACATTTATGGCCACTGATCTAGCTGGTATTTGGCAATCTCTTTGGGAAGGACCTTAACCTAATTAACATTTGGTTGTAATTGTCCCCCCACAGGAAGCCCTTCGGCCAAACAGCCTTCTGCCCAGGGCACTCGCTCCCCGGCCCCCAAAGTTCACACAGGCACTTTCCTCTCCTCGGGAGTGAAGGTGAGTTTGTAGAGTATATCGTCGGATCATATCGAACAGTTGCATTCCCTGCTACACTTATTAAAAAAAAAAAAAAAAAAAGCCATCCATCTGCTGATGCCTGATCCGTTTCCAGCGCCTCTCGTGTGAAAATCGTTCCTGCAGGATCTGTCCTGCTAATGAGGTTGTGCGGTATTAATAGAGCACCACGGTGCTATCTTCAGCAGATGTGAGCGCCTTGGCAAGCCACTTAAATGGGACATAACTCTGAGGTGGGGTGGGGGGTTCATTGCACAGAGAAATGTATAGTTGTGTATCACCTTCCAACAGACAAATCCCTGCAGGATATGAAATCCACCCACTTCCCACCAGAAAAAAGAAAACCTAATTATAATGCATAATCTGAGATAGATTTTTCAGCCGTTATTGCTGAGATGTATATAGGGATGTCATTTCTTTCTTTTTAAAGAAATAAAGATCTTACCCTGCAATATTTTTTTAAATCACTGTATTCAGTTTAGTTTTAGTTTTTAGTTTTTAAGGATGCATATTATGCATAATAAGTTTTAATAACTATTTGTTATTATAAAAAGTCACACCCCTGTGAGGTGAGGGGCGCTCTTATCATCTTACAACATCGATTACAACATAATGCAACATTATTTCTCTTCATTGTCAATGGCGTTTTTAAAAACAAACATTAAAGCTGTATATAGGAGGGGCTAGCGCCCTTCAAAAAAACTATAGAGACATAAAGACATAATCTTCAGGGGGGCACGGTGGCACAGTGGTAGTGCTGTCGCCTCACAGCTAGAAGGCCCTGGTTTCGATTCCCGCTAGGGACGCTGTGGGTGCTGGTGGCGTGTCTCCTCCTCCGCGTCATCAGTGCCTGTTAGCGAAAGGGCCTTTCTGTGTGGAGTTTGCATGTTCTCCCCGTGTCCCCTAGGGTAGGTACCCTCACAACAAACATGCAGTAATCCTGGTCTCTAAACTGCCTCCCCCTGGCCAGCCGGGGCGCCTGATGGAGGGGAAAGGAACTGGTCGGAATAATGTGTTCCTTCCACACGCTACGTCCGGCCGGGGAAAGTCCCCCCTATCAGGTGAAAAGAAGCAGCTTGGACTCCTCATGCGTCGAAGGAAACATGAGGCCAGTTCGCTTCCCCCCCAGGTTGGCGGAGGGTGTGTAGAGCCCAGGA
>OOFJ01140728.1:2760-13047 GCA_900323375.1 Benthosema glaciale
CACTAGTGTCTTATAACGTGAATATCGTCACAGGCTCATGTCAATGGGGACATCTGTGTGGATCAGAGATATTATGACAGTGTTGTACGTTTTGTGCGGACAAAACTGGGTTTGAGGAGAGGTTGAGTGAGGAGATCGGTCGCTGTCCATTGCATTATATTATTGACAATAAACATACCATAGGTCTCATAATTGATTCCAACCCCCATATCGGTATGCAAATAAAATGCTGGGATGTCAACAGAATGGGACATCGCACCGCTCGGTGCAGAGTTGTGAACACTTGCTTGGCACGGTCACTCACTCAGCTGGTACCTTGCTCCGGCGTGCCTCACTGGGCTCAATAAGTCCACTTCTGATGCCATGCCTGCCTTGTAAAGCTGTTTTGCACGTGTTTTTAATGGCAACATCAACGCCTTTTTCTCCTTCACGTCCGCATCAGTATGTGACGAGTTGTGAGTGAGAATGTGTTGCCACAGCACAAGTCCTTCAGTTGTCTGGAAGATTATTAGATTTGTGCCTTGCATTAAGGGCCGCCTGTGTAGCTCTTGCTCTTGTACACATGCGCATCTGCAACTAGATGCTGTTCTTGGACCCTCACGCGTGGACGCATAAAGTATAATAAGGCCTTTAAAACTGCTTTACATTACATATTAACCTTGCAAGTGTCATACTTTTCAATTCATAATGTTCATTTACACATCTTGCTTCTTACCATTGCCATGTTTTCCTTTTCTTTTATCTGCTTTATCTGGGTTACTAAATAAATACTCAATAGATTAATGAGCTCTCAAGATTCTCCCAATGGTTTTGCTCAGTTACTCGGTGCTGATTTGTCCCTGTTCTATATGTCCTGGTAACTACTTAGAAATTGTATAATCCATCAAACTCACCATTGTGACAACTAGTGTCTTATAGTCAGTCACCACACGTTTCATCCTTATGGCACAGGTTTGACACCTTCAGGTGTCAGAAATGGAGGCGTTTCTATGTGAACAAGCCTACTTGGCCTGTTAGCATATTAATGGGGGTGTTGGTGGTGTGTTTCTGTCTTTTTCATCACAGAGGACTACCTGCCCCTCATAGCAGGCTTTGTGGCCGTCACTGTAGTGGTGATCTCTGTCATCTTCGTCTTCATCTACTCAATCTACTACAAGAACACCAGGACGCGAAGCTACAGTCTCAAAAAACCCAAACTGAGCACCCCGAATGGCAACGTAGCTCATAACGGCTTGGACATGCAACTCCCCATCCCCATGACCAAACTCTCTTAGCCTCACATCCGTTTCTACCACAAGATGGAGGGATATGACTGCTTTGAATGCAGAACCCCTCAAACACTGAAGTTGTCGGGGGATGAATACCACACACTGCTGTGTTTACATGGATTCAGGCAGACGGTAGATGGCAAACAGTATATTTTTTTACTGGGAGAGAGCACACTGTAACATTAGGTGATGCTGGTAGAACATTCCGGCAAATGGTATTGGTGAGAATCGGATGGAGAAAGTGGCTGAATTGAGAGAAGAAAATCAGCCGAGATGTATACCTCAAGCCTGTCTTCACTTCCTGGATGAGCTGATGAACTTCACAATATATTGTGCTGTTGCAGAATGAGATGCACCTGGGCTGTGGGCTTTTTTCTGTCCCCCAGGTTTTTCTGTTTTTACACAAACCTGAATACACGTGTAGTTCTTCACTATCCATGTTGGAAATTAATCATGACCAGTGGTTCTCAAACTTTTTTGAGCTCTGGACCACTAGCATATCTCTGATAATGATTTAATTCACTGCAAATGGACAGATTAAATAAAGCCCTTAACAGTCAATATCATTTATTTATGTCAAGATTTCTGCCCCACATCAGCCCCCCCACACACACACACACACACACACCCAACACAACAGTGGTCCCCAGGTTGATTCTCAGTCAGAGTGGTGGTCCCTGGTCATAATCAGTTGAAAACCCCTGTAGTAAGAGAAGAGAAAGCTGCATTCATATACATACCGTATCACAAAATAATTGTATTTTAAAATCCTTATCATCCTCATTCCTCCAAACTACAATGTGTGTTTGAATTTGCCATTCTGTTGGACTGCTAATTTTTCCTGTTGCGTCCAAATGGTAGACAACACGTCCATGTGTCTCTACGTCTGCCTGAATCCATGTGTATCAGCTGGAAGATTCAGGACTAGATACATTTAACCATCTGGAGGTATCCCTGATCCCTGTCAACCTCCCATAGTTCATGCACTTTGTTGTCCTTAAATACAAGTTGCTCTCTATGAAGTCTGTACTAGATAACATCTCACCAAGGCGATCCACTCTCTCCATTTCGTTTTGGAAAGCCTGAATATGAAATTCAGTAGTTTCAACTTGGTATGTTGGTTTAAGTGTACTACTGAAGTATAACTGCATTTACTAGTGGGAGTGGTGAAACGATATGATGTATTGCAGTAAGGATTACATCATAAAGTCAAGTCTTATGGCATGTCAGAGAAAATGTCCTGCTCTGTTTGAAAGGCACAAAGGGCTCACTATGCTATTATGTAAGGTGCTTTCTTTGTTTCTGAGGATTTGATGATCTCAGATTGATGTTCAGTTCTTACCCTCCGATCCTGACACTGTAATGTGATGTTTGTATAAACAGTAATTGCTTTAAAAATCGTATCACAGAGCTGCAAGTGATGTCCTGGGGTTTTGAAATAGTGTTGACAAAACTCCACTAACATGAGATGCACTGTTTCTCTCTCATCCCTTACTTTCTTCCTTTAATGTGTGACTTTTATCATTTGAAAGAGCATGCCAACTGTGGACCGATCTGTGAACATTTATGCCTGCACATGCCAAGTCCACTGATTTTCTCAACCTCTTTGTAACTAGCTTACTCATGCTGCACTCACTCTATGCACTATATGAGTTTGGCTTCACTGTTTTACTGTCTTATACTGTAGTTATACTGTGTGTAAAATCCAATTTATACTTCGCGGTACATCAGTGCTGCACACTGAAAATAGCAGATAAGCCTGTAATGCATTGAACTTGTAGATCTGTTATTTTTCTGAGCTTGTAGCTCTGCAATTTCCGGATAGATTAAGTATTAGGGTCAGGGGTTATGAAGAGACATACCATGTGTTTGAACTATATGATCCAAATGAGAAACTACCGACATGTTCGCTCCATGCACAATGGAATATCGGTCAAATATGATGTTTGTACAGTCATATAAATATTTTTGCAAGATGTAAATCATATTTATTTTTGGAGACAAGAACACTGTAGACTGGAAATTAGACTGCAAGGAGGGATTTGATGCAATGAAAGAGTGATAAGAAAATTCAAAATTCCTTTATATTTGATTATTTCAAAGAATGGGATGGGATGGATAAGTTGTAACTAAGTATTTAAAACCCTACCTCTAAGTGGACAATATGATCTTTGGAGGTAGCCCCCTGTGAATACTGCTGTAAAGTATTTTGTTCATAATTTGGTGTAAATCTATGTCATTATTAAAAAAAAAAGGTTTTGTTTAAAAAAAAAAAGGTCATGACTGTTACTATCTAGATATGAATACTGTCAGTCTGGACAATGCAACTAAAAAGGCATAAAAAAATCCTAAATGCTTACTGTACATGAACAACGTTTACACATCTCTGAGTGTTTTATCAGATATTTCATTGTTATCTATAAGAACTAGGCTTATATCAACGTTGTTAAGAAATATCATCTTATTCTTCATCATCAGAAGTTTAATGTTAGTGATATTCGCACTTTAAATTTCAGCAAGTGCATCATGCACTCGGTTCCTGTTTGTGATGCTGAGTCCAGTGGTATACAAACTTATTTTCAGAAAATATTCCTCGAAACTGCATAGGCCTACTCATGGATTCGGAATTATGGAAATCCACTAGATTATAACAATGGATTCCACTATTTGAAATTCTATATCAAATTGTTCTCAGCAAATTCCACTACAGTTCTGATATTGATATTCCACCATTGCCATAATATCACAAAAGCAAAATATGACAAATCATTTCAGATTAATATATTCTATTGACTGGTCCAAATAGAAAACGATTTGATACTATAGCGCAGCGCTAGTAGTCCATACTCCATAGCTATGGACTAGCTCTGGTCCATAGCTCCGCTCCACTGCTTCTATGATTCTGCAGTAGACAGAATCATAGAAGCTGTGCAGTGGAGCTATGGACCAGAGCTAACAACATAGTAGTAGTAGCCTGGAAAGCCTGGTGACGCGAGGTTAGAAGGAACCTATAAACATCCCCCTCCTACTTTGGGGGACATGACACCTTTGGGATCGCTATAGCCTACCCCTCCCATCATCTGGAAGAGATTAGTTGCGATAACGGTTGGTGAGTTGAGGACGACGAGGTTGCAGTTCTGTTCTCCCACACTGGGACGGTTTTTAGCCTACTTAAAATGCACGTTTCATTGCACCGCGCCAGCGACAACATGTGGAAAATAACGACGGGCATGTTTATGTTGATCGGAATAATTGCATTTGCAGGTAAACGTTATTCAACGTCTTGTTGTTTTCACATGATGAACAAAATAATATAACTTATAACCTTAAGTGTCTTGGAGTGTTTAAAGGAATATGTTGTCATTATAGTGTTATAGTGGATGCAGCATGCTGTTTTGTTGTTGTAGCCTAGCTACAACTTTTATAATTTGAAGTTAGTTAAGTTCTTATAAGTTCCCAAATCAGTATTTTCAGAAGTTTGCAACGCGAAATAACAAAATGATAAAAACATTTCAAATCCAACTTGATTCACTTGATGCTTGATTCAGAAATATTAATTATAATTATTTTCCAGACTTTTCTCCTCGTGAGATGGGATAGGCTAAGACAAGGCAGGGTGGGAATGGAGTAATGAGGTAGCCCTATAGGAATGATAGGAATGGGGTAAAGTGAAACTGAAAGTGGAGATGTGTTTAGGTTAGGTCAAAGGAATAACGCCCATAGAGTAGTCAGTAGGCTCTGGTAGCAGGCTAGCCTACAGCAATGGTTCCCAAAATGGGGTCCGGGGACCCCAGGGGTCCTTGAAGGAGTTCCGGGGGCTGCACACACACTCCCCGGCTAAATGATAGTTTGGAACCAAATGCACCCTTATATGGGTCTGTAACTCTGAGAGTGTACAAATGGAGCCAAATGGACCATCATAGTTAAATTAACATTGATTTTACAATATAAATTGGGGGTCCCAGAATAGTTAGAAATGCCATGTCAAACTGGGGGTCCCTGAAATTAAACGGTTTGAGAATCACTGCTATAAACGTACAAATCTTCTCTTATGGGGGTCTCTGGCATATCTTCAAATGGGGGGTCCGCCGGGTAATAACAATTTGGGGGTCCTTGATATGAAATAGGGAACCACTAGCCTGCAGCTCGGGTACAGCAGCTGTATTTTACGCACGTATCTGTCAAGTGTTACCATGTGATATGTCTACCCTTTGCCAACTTAAAGGAATTGTGACACTTAATTTTGTTTAGAATTTCTGCCGATCCGCCTACTTATCGCCTATTTCTATTGACCTAGGTTGTATTACATTTTGCAGACTAGGTTGTTTCCTTTTTTGTTTGCATTTTTGCATAATGTGACATTTTCCATTTGTAACCTTGATAGAGCCAAGCAGGCGTGGTAGTTCTTGTTCTAGCAGTTTGTCTGTCTGTGCCAGTAGAGACAAGTCAGTGACAGTGTCATCATCGAGTCAGAACATAAAGGATTTCCGTTACACAATCAAGCAATTGAGCAGCAACTACTAGTGAGCTTGATGACACCATCAACTGCCTTGTTCTAATCGGTTCTCACAGACAGACAGACAGACAGACAAGTAATTCATGACATTTCCACTATTAGAAATGGCAGTGGAGTGGACTGGGATGAAAGAAGATGTGTGATGTAGGGCTAAAGTGTATTGTGGCACCTATATACCATATCTTTAATTGTTTATTTTTTAATGACATATAATAATTGCAAGGCTGCGTAAGAAGTAACAGCATTTTAAAGAAAGTGCCATAAAAATCTAGGTCAAAACTAAAAGAAGCAAATGTGCTCATAGCGCACAGAGCAGAGGTCAGACGAAGTTTGTCAAAAAGGTGGAACATTTTGTGGTATCCCATCGTATGAGACAGTAATAGTGTCCGTCATAAAAGTGTTCTATAGGAAAGACTGATACTCAAAATGTAGGAAAGGTCATTAAACATATTGGAGAGTGTACTGAAGTAAACAAACATAAATAATTTGTTTCCCTCCAAACAATGAGACATGAAAATACTTAGACTAAAACTGAGAAGAAAGTCTAAAGCAGACAGACGGAGAGGTGCAGGCAGGCAGGAAATATTGTTTTCGAAGTTCTACTTATTAACAGCAGACAAAGTACAACGCAACAGCCATGGCTGGCCAGTGGCCAGTCCAACAGCCTTTCAGCTCGGGGGACACGAACACACACTACATGTGTGTTACATTACATTGGGTAACAAACAGGGAGGGTTAGTGCGTCATTTGACACCCAAACCACATTGTCCAAAATTGGGGCGGGGGGCGGCAGGAAGAGACATGACTATGTTTGAACAGTGTCCACCCCATGTCATCTTGATCAAACTGGCCAGGTGGGGAACAGTAGGTCGCCCTACACATGAATCTAGTTTGCGTCCGAGCATATAGGCGTGATTGGTAACGCACAGGGCGTGATTGGCCTACCGACACTGCCTGTCTTGACTGTCCTCCGAGGTGGCTATAGCTATGCTGGATAGTCTGATGCGAGGATACTCCGTGGTGGGAAATAATACAAGTACAGTATAATAAAAAGAGAACTGTAACTTGTAACTTTTAACTAGATTCACTTCGCTGTGTCGCTGTCCCTATATGTCCCTACAGGATGTAAGCAAACTCTTCTTCTTCATCAATAGTGGACCCTGGGAGGCATGCTTTGGTTAGACATAGCATTGGTCCGACATGCGTTGGGGGTTGGGATAGGGTTAAGGTTAGGTTTAGGTGAGTGCCCCCGTGGTACATATACTAAAAATACTATACTTACTGGTCTATATACTAAAAGCATGCACCTGTGGACTCTGGCTATTTCAGTGGAATGCAAGCTGAAGACTCCCTGTGTGTCATGACATGTATGTCCAGCTAAGAGACCGGCACTTTAGAGATTGTAACCCTGAATGGACAGCAGAAAATATGAAGTGTGGTTCCTCTAGTCTAGATACACAAGTACATAGTCAGTATTTATCACAGATATGGTTCTGGGCTAATATTTTACCAAATGATGCCACTCTACAATGTCAAAACTTATTTACCTTGTAAAACATATGCTCCACTAAATCATTATAATTTTAATGCAGAATGGTGTTTGGACCAATTAAACAATAAACATTAAACATTTATACTATTACAAATTTTCCTGAACTATAGTAGCCTATAACATGAGCCATTTGTTGTGTGGCTTTTTCAATTTCAGCATTTATATCACTCAAGTGTGCTAGCTTGATTATATAATTGTCATATTTTCTAACTTTTATATTAATTTTCTTTTATGTGTCTTTTGTATAAATGTACAATTCATAGATAGACGTGTGAACGCGTCCTGCCCTCTTGGGCTGATTCAGCTGAACCCTCCCAGTGTTGTGGCGAGATATGGAGACACTGTCTCTGTTAACTGCAGCACGCCATCTGCCGACCACGAGGGAATGGGCTGGGAAGCCGAGGTTGGATCCACAGAAATGGCAGAAAAAGTGAAGTTTGTCACTTGGACAGTAGACACTTCGAGAGTTAAAGACTGGAAAATATCGCCCGATTGCTACATTAATCCAGCCGACGGTACTCAGCAGTGTTCAGAACCACTGTCAGTCACACTCTATAGTGAGTAAATTATGATTATGATGTATTTTTAATACAATATATGTTAAAATTGGAAATGCGTTCATCATTATCGCAATTTAACTCTTCGTGGTCCTTTTCCACCATTATGTTTACAGAGGAGCCAGACAGCGTGTCCATCTCTCATTCGAGTCCTACAGGACACATGGTGGAGGGCACGGCGTACCAGCTGCGCTGTGACATTGTCAACGTTGCACCGGTCAGGAATCTCACTGTGATCTGGTACAAAGACAATAAGACCATCCACATGCAGTCATACGACAGCTTGACTTCAGTTACACCGGTGAATGAGTCATCTATCCTCACCATCACCCGAGGCAGAGATGATAATGGAGCTCAGGTCTACTGTCAAACAGAAATTAACATCGGACCATCGGGTCCAAAGCCTTTTGCATCACAGTCACATGTTATGACTGTACACTGTGAGTTTCAGCTCTTAAACCATATGCATATTTGTTACATAATAACTTATCGTTGGAAACTTTTGTTCTTTTTGCTCTCTAATATTTATTTTGTTTACTCTCCAGACCCACCAACCTTCCGCAGTTCCCAAACAGAAACGGTGGATCAAGCTGATGATAACATAACTTTGGACTGCACCGCTACAGGAAACCCCACCCCCACATACAGTTGGCAGTGCTCCAATGCAGATCAGGAGAAGATGGGAGATCGTTCTGTTATTACCACCAAGTTGTTTCCAGGCACTTGCAATTGCACAGCCTCCAATGATGTGGGCAATGAGACCAAGCAGTTCATCATCAATTTACCCATCATCATCAATTTACCCAAAGGTAAGATAATATAATCATATTATTATACAGCTTAATTTATACTTCACTGTATGATGTTCAAGCGAAAAATGCAAAATCTTCCTTGATATTGGGGAAAACAAGACCTTTGTACGATGAAGTATAACTCAGGCTCAGGTACTAACATTACCAACTACCATTCTAATCTATTCCCTTTGAGTGTTTGATTCTGTTTATAATTCAATTTCCTCCATGCTACTGTTCTCCATCAGGCAGTCACCCTGGGGCTGGGACCATTGCTGCGATTGTTGTCTTTGTGGCTGTCTTAGCAGTGTCTGGCTTAGCAGTTTATTACATACGAAATAGAAAAGGGAAGTGCCCGGGGATCAACAATGGAACTGAAGGAATAATATAGGGAAAACATATTTTGAGGGCAAACGTTGTCCCAACTGTTGGGGTCAACTACACATTATTCAAATGACTGCAGCTGATTCAGAACGCTGCAACAGTTTAAGAATATTTATCATATCACTGTAGTTCTTAAATCTTTATCTGGCTCCCTGCAGAGAGAGATTGATTACAAAATGCTACTGTTTTGAAACTACTGAATTTCTTAGGGCCAAAATACTGATGGTTATTTGTTTTTATGTTGTATTATTATTTTTTATTCTAAGATATTTTTTATATTCAAATCATAATGTAATTTTCTCTTAATGTGACTGTGTCTTAATATCTTTAAAGTCATACTGTACAAAGTTTTCTATTAAACAAAAAAAATATTGATTGATATCATTCAGTGGTATTTTTCGTCCATAATAACCATTCCACATAAATGACAACTTCTGTTAACACTATTATTGAGTGTCTGCCCAACACCAAAATTCATATAGCCAAAATTACACAAGTATCGTAAATGTACCAGAAAAGGATTTATTGATGTATTGTAAAGTTAAAGTCATACTGTGTAAGTTCACTTTTTTGAGTGGTTTTGCTGTTGGCCTTGCTAGTAACACATTTCCAGAATGAAAATGAAATAAGAAATACATTTCCAGTTCCAGTATTTCCTGTGGGTTCCTGCATCATTCTGGTGGAAGTGTAGGGGCAGACACCGACAGATAAAAATAGTACTTAATAAATGGTAAAAGATGGTGCATTGATTTAGCACGTTTAACCAATGTGCATTGCATTGACCCATTCACACACAGAGACACAGGAAACCATGCAAGGCATGTGCACCAACCTGCTCATCGAGAGCTGTTAGTGTCTTGCTCAAGGACACTTAGTACAAGGGGGGCCGGCGGTCAAATAGTCACTCTACGTCCTGAGCCACTGCTGCCCCACAATTTAGAAAAGTGCATAGCCCCAACACATTTATGTGAAATTGGTGCACAGTATAACTTTAAAAGTTAAAATGTGTTATTGTTGCATTACAAAATACCCTCAACACTAGGACACTGTAGCATTCGTTTTGGTGCGGTTAGTCAGTGGTTTTTGTTTCGAACTGAATTCTGCTGAGGTGCATGCTGTGGTCAGTTCAGACACTTAATGTGAAATCATCAGTAGGCAGGCTTGGACATTTAATTATATGGGCATATGCAATGTGCATAGCCTAAATATCCAACCTGCA
>OOFJ01140728.1:13067-28347 GCA_900323375.1 Benthosema glaciale
TCAAATAGTCACTCTACGTCCTGAGCCACTGCTGCCCCACAATTTAGAAAAGTGCATAGCCCCAACACATTTATGTGAAATTGGTGCACAGTATAACTTTAAAAGTTAAAATGTGTTATTGTTGCATTACAAAATACCCTCAACACTTTTGTTTCGAACTGAATTCTGCTGAGGTGCATGCTGTGGTCAGTTCAGACACTTAATGTGAAATCATCAGTAGGCAGGCTTGGACATTTAATTATATGGGCATATGCAATGTGCATAGCCTAAATATCCAACCTGCATATAGGTAATCACTGTAATTGTCTCCTGGTGACCTTTATGTGTGGAATACTCATAGTGTTAGTGTCAAGTTTATTTAGGTTTCTGAGAAAATAAACAATAATACGAACAACAACGATTAACCTAATAACCCCTCACACTTCCTCCACAGTGAATCCCAGTCGCACAACATTCTGGGCTATGGTTGGACCACCTGTGGCCATAGCAGTCCTGGCTTTAAGTGGGTATGTGTACTACAAAACAAAAAAAGGCAAAAAGTCTCTCTTCTGAAAAGGCTACTGCTAACTGGACAGACCTACCAAAGACGTTATGGATTACTTATGGATTCACAATTCGGCATGACTTTTTGTAGTTGTGCTTGTGTTTCTCGTTATCCTAGGATATTTGTTAACTCTTTTGCATGCTTAAAGATACCGTTATTATTACACATACCCACTGTGCCTGGCTGCCTGCTCAATGAATGAATGCATGTATTGTAGCTGCCTTTTATATTTTATTTTAGCTTTTCACACTTATTGTAAAAGGCTATGTCGGCCCGTCCGTCTGTGTGTAACTGTGTTTGTGTGTTAAAAACGGCGGTTGCACGCTCGTAGCTACGGTGTAGAGTGTAACTTTATTAAACCAACGGCAACGTTAGGACCACTGAGGCCTTCTTCAGGATTTTAATGTGAACATTAACAAAACATCATATTTTTGGTATTTCTTGTTTCCTTGCATGATAAACTACTATTGCAAGCTAGATTTGACACAAGACTGGTTAATCAGTTAAACTATCAATGTGGATGCACTATGTGGTCAAGAACATTCACATATCTGCACTGTGGACTAGAGCATGTCAACGTCAAAGTCACAACAATCATGAGCCTTTGTTACGTAGCACGATTCTGTATGTATGCATTATGTAAATATGTCTGTTTGTACAGTACATCGAATGCTAGGATTACCTATTAGTATGTCATGATGATACTGAATGGTTAGGTTAAAGTTAGTTTAACCTGCTTCATGACATAGAGCTCAGGTTCCCCTGGTTATATGTGTCTATTATAATGAGGAAAAGTACATTGAGTCTTTTTGTTTACATTTCATGTATTTTAGTGGGTACTAAGCATATATTATGTTGATATTTTGTCAAGGAATTGTAATGGTGCTGACAATTTGACAGTGAGCAGGGATACTATATAATACTGTTTTATATGCACTGATGAATGTTTGTATCCGCTTTTCAATGTCTGTTCTGCATGTGTTGTTGACTTTATTCGAACACTGGAAACGGTGACCACTGCCAATAATGTTTCTGTGATAACAGCTTTTTTTTTTATTCTGTTATTTTACTGTTGTGATTTGTGACAAATGAATGATTGGATGACATGTAAAGTAAAGTAAATAAACTGAACCAGTTAGAATCAATGGGGTGGTGGTGGTGGTGGTGTGGGGGGGTCTCAACAGGTTATGATGTATTCAATTTATTTATTTATATGCATTGATTCACAGCGTAGCTCAAGCTAATGTATGATGCTCTAGGATGGAATGCTGAATGAGGAAGAGTGCATTGGTTCCCAAACACTGGGTTGGGAACTCGGGATCCATTTGTGGGACACATTTTTATGCCTGGGTCCCTTTATTTTTGGTTTCCTACATTTTGTTAATTGATTAAAAAAAATCTAAAGGGTATCCCAAATCATGAATTTCAAACTAATTCCTATTTAAAATTTTCAACAAAACATCTAAGAAATTCCATACATTGAGAAATTACATGCAGTGGTGAAAATAGCCGATCTACAAGCTCACAACACGAACTGGGCAAACGTCTCATTTTTCTTTTGGGTCACAGGCTAAAAAGTTTGGGAACTACTGCACTAGTGTATACTGGCTGTCACTGAACTGTGTTTTTCTGCCACCTTTTGTCCACCCCTTTGGACCCTCTCTTATACTATCTGGCATACATTATCCTGCAGTGCTCAGAGCGCCATACTAATTAGTGCAAACAAAGGTGAATGTAAAGCAAGACATTTTACCCCAATATTTGTCAATATCCTATAAATCCCCTTAAAGATATTATAAAAATAAAATAAAAAAATAAAAATAAAAGTGTCCTTAATGTTTATTAGTGCATGTTGTTCCCTGTGAATTCCTTGGGGAAACACTGTTTGTGTTTGTGTATGCTCTGACTGTGTTGCTATAACAACCTGGCAGTGTGCATATTGTTCAATTTGTCTCGGAGTAGGGTGAAAAAGGTCTCTTATTATAGGCACACAGGCTTAACATATTTTTCTGCAGAGACCTTGGAGGGAACGGCATAGCTAAAGTGCACAAGAACACTGTACATTGAGATAAGCAGCTGTGCTTTCCATAAATATCCCAATAAGTATCCAGTTACTATCTCTCTCTAGAGGTTAGTCGTCAGCATGAGTAATAAACATGAAAGCTCCACTTGCTGATTTAGCAATGCTTGGAATTAAAAAGCTATAGGTCATGTATAGAAACTGAGAAATTATTCACTTGATTTGCAGCTCTATGTAGTAAAGTTATGGAACTGTGATGCATTGTGAAAGCGATAGAACATGAGTTCCTATATGAACTTACTTAGGAAAACAATATTTGAACTGTAGCCTATCTCACTATGTACTGCCATAATAAGCATACACTCTGACTCCATACAGTAATGTATAAGTTGGACAGTTGTGAAACACTGCCATTGGAGTTCATGATAACATAGGCCTAAGTGGGAAATGCAGATAGAATATTGGAAGTTATATATATTTTTTTCTTGGAAATGTATTAATATTTGTGCAACAGTAGGCTATGGATTGTTGTGGGCTATAGGCCAGGCCTACTGTAAACGAAACATGTTCAAGTAGGCATATTTGTCATCATTAAATCATTTAAATGTAAGCATATTCTGCTACCAGGTAGGCTACATTCAAATCATGCAATGGCACAGGCTTACATCTGCCCTGGCTCTCATCTCTTGATAGCCTTTACAGAGAGCCTATAACGAAGGAATTAGATCAGAATCATTCAAATCGTGTAGTGCGGGCTAGTTCTCTGAGAGCAGTAGGCTGGTCCCACATCTCATTTTATGATGATTATTATGCTGTCTTTTCATAGGCCTATCAGCTGTCAAAAACCCTCTATTCAAGCGTAATATAGCCTATCGATTCGTGCTACATCGATCGCACGATTGGCATTGTAAATCAGTTCTTGTCGGCAAGAGACACCGTCCTACTACGGAGTATAAATGAGGCATTACCCCCAC
Organism: Benthosema glaciale; assembly: GCA_900323375.1. Classification (NCBI taxonomy): domain Eukaryota; kingdom Metazoa; phylum Chordata; class Actinopteri; order Myctophiformes; family Myctophidae; genus Benthosema; species Benthosema glaciale. The sequence continues at coordinate 16,606 of OOFJ01140728.1, forward strand.
CCCCCGCCACCACAAAGTCAAACAGGATGAGGCCGGGGGCCCTTTTGTTCCAACATAGTTCACTTTTGAGTTGCCAAGCACGGCCAAAGTGGAATTTCTTTTTCCCGGATTTTTCCCTCGGATCTATCGACAACGGTGGACACACTGCGAAAACGATGGGAAACTACGTCCTGACGTGGATTGTAACGGTTTGCATGTTCTATTTGGGTAAGAGGCAATAGACTACGACGGGGTTTTATCATTAGTTAGAACCGTTAGATGATTAAAGTTGACGAGTATAGTTCGTTCCAGTTAGTATCGTGTTATTTTCACCTATACCGACTTTGATAATTAAGCTTAGGCTAGTATCCGCCTCATCAGCACATGTAAAGTGAAATAAACATTGTCATGCAAGTGTGAATTTTAGACTAAACATGGTGTTTGAGTAACACAATTACATAATGACTAGTTTGTATGCAGATATAGATATGAAAACAGGCCTGAGTGGATGGATGGTGATTGATTAGTCTACTTATATAAGATGACATGAATAATTGCTATATCTTATGCAGTGTCAGGTGAAGGATGCTCCCTGGTCCTCAAACCCTCCAGGGTTGTGGTGGCGTTTGGGGAGCCTGTGTCAGTCAACTGTGAAGCTGTACGCCCAGTGCGTGTTCTGGGCTGGGAATCAGCCATTGGCGCAGCCCATACTCAACAGGATCTGTCTGTCCAGTGGAAGGTAGACAGTCTCATTGACTGGATTGAAGAGCCCATCTGTTATGGAGTATTCTTCACCGCCCCGAGGCAGTGCGAGGAGAAACTCAACCTCATCCTCTACAGTAAGTTCCTCCCATTTAGAGGTGTATAGTTTACAGTAAACATGAATCAGCTCTGAGGAAGTATAAATACCACAAATGCGGATCATGTCTGACTGTGACGCACTAATAATATTGCGAAAATACCTGTGTGTTCATTTAGAAACTCCAGACGGTGTCTCCATAAGCGCTGTGAACCACACCGGTCCAATGGTAGAGGGAAAAGAGTACCAACTCCTGTGCGAGGTCCAGAATATTGCTCCCGTTCAATACCTCACGCTGAGGTGGTATCGAGAGCAGACTGAGGTTTATAACCACTCCTTCGCAGACCTCACACCTTCCTCCCCTGTGCAAGTGTCTTCCATTCTCATGGTCACTCCGTCCAAGGCTGACAACGGGGTGCAGTACAGGTGTGTCGCAGAGCTTGATCTGGGTCCAGAGGGACCACAGCCTCCTCCTAAGGTGTCTTCTGAGCCTCTTAATGCGTCTGTACACTGTGAGTCAAGAGCCATTAATGCACAAGCTGCTGTATTATAAACTGTTCGTGAAAGTATTCAATGTTGGGGCTGCATGTAGTAATTGGAAGAGGTAGGGCCCGCACACCATTCTTTGGCAAAGGATAACTTTGATGGACTGACCTGATGAAGATCATCTAATGATCGAAACGTTGTCAATTCTATAATAAAGGTTATCCTTTATATTACCAAAGAATGGTGTGCGGGCCCTACCTCTTCCAATGATTGCCTTATTGGCCCTGCACCCACTGTTGAGGTGCTTGTAAATAAGTTTGTTGCTGCATGTAGTAATCACAACGAATGCCCCCTCTTCCCCAGATCCCCCAACTTTCCTCAGGCCCGAGCTGGAGACGTTTGACTTTGAAGTGGATGCAGAGGTCAGTTTAGACTGCAGTGCCACAGGAAACCCCACACCTGTATACACCTGGCAGTCGTCTGTTTCTAATATGCCAGAGACACCAGAGGACCAGGCTGTCTTCACATCCTCCTCACTGCTCCCAGGAACGTATACCTGCACTGCCTCTAACAGACTGGACAAGAAGAGCAAGCAATTCATCATCAAAGAAAAGTCTATAGGTAAACTCCTGGCTGTTGTTTGAAATTTGCAAATGGGTAAATGTCTGAACACTGTGGTGTGGAATGTGGAGTCTGCAGTGTGCACCGCAAATTATTGCTATTCATTTTGCATGGATGTTACAGAAATGTTTGTTGTTGTTGTCTTACACAGGTGCATAAAACAAGGACCACTGTGCTGGAAATAAAAGGCGTGTTCCCCTAAAGAAACTCAAATGGTGCTGACCATTTTGGAAGGAGAGTAAAACAATCAACGTCTATCTAGCATGTATTGCGTGGCTCAGTTATATTTAAGAGGATGTTATTGTTGAAGAATCACAATTCAGTAAGGGGAAGCTGTATAGACTCATTAATGATTGGTAATTGTACATAATTCGTGGCTGTCTTAGGTGTGCACAGTAGCTAATATGGAATTCTATTAGTTCACTAATATTGTCCCAATTTTAGTAATGTAGCCCACTGGTAAATATATTGTCTAAAATGTAATACAGTGATTAAATTAAATTCTGTAATATTATTACAAAAGCATGCACTTTAAGATATATAGTAATAATTCAAGAATATTTCATTATTGATTATGAGAAATAACAAATTTAGATTACAGACAATGTGTTATAACATTCAGGCATAGATCGTTTGATATTATTTGCCATCAGTGTAAATAAGAACTGTTTCTTAATTGTTTATCTTTATAAATAAATAATAGATCATTAAAGGTGTTATTTAAGAATGAGTTTTATCATCATCATCATCATCATCATCATCATCATCATCATCATCATCATCATCATCAGACTATTACTTTTAAACTGTGCCATCACTTTTAGTTCAGTTGAGGAGCTCATGGCCATGGGCATAAACAAGTATTTGGCAAGCATTCTGGATACCGTTAATTTTGTCTACAATTGCAGGTTTCTCAAATGTATGCAGTCAGAACAAGACAGCACCACGTAGGCTATATATATGGATAGTGGATAGGCTACATTTATTGTACTATACTGACTGTAAATGCAGTTGGACATTATTTAACCAGGGCTTGATAGGCATGAGCAGACTGCAGAACAATGTGTAACATTATGCATTCTTTTTGGCATTACCAGGCAACACCATTGTACACTTGTTTGTATTGGACAGTTGTGTAGTTGTTTTATTATTATTATTATTATTATTATTATTATTATTATTATTATTATTATTATTATTATTATTATTATTATTATTATTAGATGCTTTTTATTTACTGTAGCTACTGTTCTACAATCCAGTCCAGTTGCAGTTGGTGGCGGTAGTGCATCTATTAGCTGGTTCGCAAATCGCCAATAAACACCAAAGAAAGAAGAAGTGTTTTCTCACGTGATCAAAACAATCATGTAGCTAGCCAGCAGCCAAGCCAGCAGCATAGCCTGCGCCTGTGCGCCATAAAGAAGAAACAGAACATAACGCAAGCCGGAGCACCAGTTTCTTGCCTTTTTTGCCAACTTTATGGCAAACTAAACCATCCAAGGTATGATTATTGTGCATACTAAAGTATTGTTATTGCATTTTAAATATTTCAACCCATTTTTGTTCGCATAAATATACGCCGTGGTGCGTTATTCCATTGTGCGTTATAATAACATAATTACAAGTGGACAATGTCAAAACTCGCTATTAAACTCACTGACTTACATTTCAGATTATGCCAAAGAAAGACGTGTGTCAGAAGCAAGCATGTGCAATTCAAAAGTGTTTGCAAGGTACATAATGCTTATTTTGTATTTGTACTGCAGCATGTTTTACTTTCTGCTAGATCTAAACTCGAGTAAAAATAGTTACTCACTGCCCTTTTCCTCTATTACAGCTAACAAATACAAGGAGAGCATGTGTCAGGAATTGATCAATGACATGCGTCGATGCTGTGATGTCTTCGGTAACCACTCCATCTGCTGTGAGGGATTCGTGAGGGACCAGAAGCCTACAGTGAACAGAGCCACATAGATAACAGAATTGTTGTGATGGCCTGGCCATACCTGCCAACAACTGAATTTAGCGAGTAGATTTAGAGACTACAGATATTTTTACCCTCTCTTCTGCATTGTAATTCATCCTGAAAATCTTCATATATCTTTGGTTGGGTTGCCCAAAGATGATCATGATCTCCAAAAATCAGATCTTTCTATAGAGGCAAAGTGAACATATGCATTGATCACATCATCAGTCAGTATGGAGTGGTGTTGTTACACACACCCAGGCCCAGATAGGCTGCCAGACAGGGGCTTACCCCCACTCCAGAAAGTCTCCTGATTTTTCACAGTCTAATGTTGGCAGCTATGTCAGTGATGATGGATGTGCGTGGATTATGCAAATCCTTGTAATGTAATGTTTCTATGCCCAAAGGCTATATATCTAGCACACGGCATGAATCCATCCTAAATTCCTAATTAGGGTTCATTTCCTCCAGCTATGAGCTATTATGGGTAGCCTACCATTAATACTATGACCTGACATACTGTACACTTACTTTCTAAATTCTCTGAGGAACTCCTCTTCGGTCATGTGGTCTCCACTCCCGTTGCTGCCATGATTACAGCATTTGCGCCTTCATCTCCTGCCCTGTGGTTTTTCTCCAGATGGCTCTAGGGAGGCCTTCCTCTCTCCTCCATCTTGTCTTGCCGGGTTACCATGTTAGAGCAGCCGATTCTACTGTTTGCTGATGCTTAGAGTTAGAGCATGTTTTGGGATTTATCGATTATGTGAATCTGGAAAGGTGATGACTGTAGCAGAATGGGTTAGTTCTGACTGCAGACCAATCACAAGTTTTTACTTTGTGTGTATTGAATGTAGGCTGTAGGCTTTCAGGCTTTGTATAATATTTTTGCTATAAATGTACATTGTAATATGTCTAGCATTGAAAACGTCTATATTTGCGCCCTTCTATTATTGAGTACAACATTTCACGTATAAGCAGCAGCAAGGCTATACTATTTCCACTCCTGTCATCACAGCCTTGAGTATGGAAAATGTTGCCGGTTTCATTTCATGATGAAACCTGATTTCTAACTATTTCTAACACAGGCACAGTGTTTTCATAATTCCAGTGTTTAAAATTATATGATGCCCTGTCTTTTCACGTCTTGATCTGAGGGTTTTCTTAATTCTAAAAGTATTTGATGGCAGCAAAATTAATGCACACATCTTTTTGATTGGGATATTGACTAAACAGTCTAAAAACTTGTAATCCTATAACATTAAATGACTTGAAGACAAAGTTTCATGATTATTGTATCTGACTTGGATTTAGACTTAGACCTTTGGATCCGTCTTTTCTAGATTAGCCTCGGGACCGCAGGCATTTTATTTATAGATTGTCTCTTCTAGAATACTATCAATTTTATCCATTGTAGTGTGACAGGCTGATCTTCGATTATTCGATATGTCCAAAAATGTGACATGTTTTTGATCTGCTCTGCTGTTTTCGGATTTTTCTGAAAACATTGACATTTTTTTAACATTTGAAAAGTTTTGACACTTATTTATTAATTTCTTCAAAATAGAGTGACGGAGTGAAAGTTTTAAAGTAATATTGAGGACCATTTGTCCCACAATTTGCTGAATTGATTACATTACTCAAAAGGCTAAATTAAGTAAATTAATGCATTTTATTTAAATGTAAATGTTTGTGGGACTATGCTTTCATCATGGTGAGGTGTGATGATGTCATTAGCCTTTTGAGGCTTTGCAGTACCCTTTGTACTCTGAGGTATAACTTGCTGCCACCACACTACGTGGGTGGATGTGAATACGGATGACGCAGTGACGTCGAGGCGGAAATCATACCGCTGGAATTCTCCAGAAACTACTACAGGAGGAGTTGATGCGAAGAAATTGATCTGCTAAAGTGTGTTAGTTTTGGCCGAATAGAATAGAGGAACTCTCTGGCATCGGATTCTCCTCAAAGGGCGCCACCGCTATTACACACATTTTAGGCAATCCGTACATCATTTACGTTTATACAGCTAACGTAGTCGGAACATTCTTGCAAGCGGACGTTACTTGCGTTAGCATTTTTGCTAGCATCATCATGTCCAGAATAGACTACAGCGTGTGGGACAACATTGAGGTCTCGGATGATGAAGACGACACGCATCCAAACATCGACACACCCAGCCTTTTCAGATGGAGACACCAGGTACAGTAACTAGGTGTTTGTTTTAGTTTTCGGCTGTAATCATGGACAATGTAGTGACATGAGTAACATAAACAACCAGTTAGCTAGGCTGCTAACTTCTTTGTATGTTGATGACACAGAACGTTGATGGACCCTAGTCAGTCAACCATATTCCCAGCATTTGCACGACAGAAAACTGGAAAATTTGAGTTATATGTAATACAAGGAGGGTAAGGGAGTTGATGGCAACAGGAAATGCAAATATTCACCTTGACTTATATTTCTATAGCCCATAAATGGGAGTTGACCCAAACAATATGAGAGTCTGAGCCTAACGAGCTAGCCTTGGATCAAGAATATCATGTATATGATCAATTTTGCCATTTTGCATATCATAGATAAGAAAGTAAAAGTCGGACTACATAACATTCAGGTATGATGGTCTTGATCCAAGGTAGCTCCTTTAAAAAGGAACTATTATGGGTAAATGTTATTTGGACTTCATTTACCCTAATAGTTCCTCTACAAATGTAAACATCCGGTGCAATTTTAAAGTAGTCGTGTGACCTCGCCGTAGTCGCCTGAAGTGCTCCGAACGTGGATTATGCAGTTGTAGGTGGCCGCTTGTATCTGGGAGAAGTTACATTTCATCTGTGATGCCGGCGTTAAGTATTTTTAATCATATTTTTTGACCGTTTGCTCACACAAACAAACAGACACACATGTGTGTTCGATCTGATGTACCGCCTCTTGTACCATCGACTTTATAGACACAGTCGATAAGCTGCCACTATTAGACTAAGTAAACACAAAGCGTTTTCTTAATGTATAGGAACTCTTGGGTAGATGACCCAAGAGTTCCTCCTAGGAGCTAGATCCAAGGCTAAGTAAGCCTAAGCAAATTGGTGATGGGGTGGATACCAGGACCTGAATGGTCCTTGGAAACAAGACTTTTCGGTGATATCCTTTTGGACGAAGTGTTTGACTGTACTATGTACTGTTTACATTTCTGCCAATAAAGTATTCAATCAGTCAATACACTTCATGAGGCCTGTATCTATTTTGATGTACCTGATAATGATCTGGCCTTCTCATGCTCTTCTGCAGGCACGTGTGGAGAAAATGGAAGATTTTCAAAAGAAGACTGAGGACTTAGAGAAGGCACTTGCTGAATCCAAGCGTAAGCTGGCTGATGCACAGAAGAAAACACGGGAGCTCGCCAACTCTGCGACAGATGACGCCAAAGCGGAGTTGAGCAAGGCACAAGCCGAGGAGAAGAGACTGAAAAAAGAGGAGCGGGAATGCGAGAAGAGACTGGACGACCATCGGCGTGAAGAGAAGAAGATGCCGTGGAACGTGGACACGCTCAGCAAGGAGGGATTCAGCAAGGTGAGGCAGGCCGTGAGCTATGTTTACAAGGCATAAACTGCTAGAGCAGCGGTTCATTTCAATTGGAGACACTCCAAAATAAACATAGTTGAGCTAGCAAGTTCACCCTGACAAGTACTTGAAAGGTGTTGAGGCATTACAATTAGTTTGACTCTGTTCCACAGGTAAATCTCGTGAAGATAGCCGATCTACAAGCTCACAAGGCCCTGCAACGCAATATCAAAAAAATATTATATTATTCCAATGTTTGACCAGTTTTTGAGGCGCGCTAGCACCTCATGTCCAGATTTTTGTGTACCCCGATGTTGAGAAGCACTGCGCTAGAGCAGCATTGTACTTCTTGATGACACATTCTCATGAATTCCCTCTTGTAGAGCGTCGTCAACGTCAAGCCAGACATTGGTGAGGAGACCGAAGAGCAGAAAGAAGAAAAGCATAAAACGTTTGTGGAGAAGTATGAGAAGCAGATCAAACATTTCGGTAAGAAGCATTGCCCCTCGTCTGTGTGTCGTTCCTTATTGTTGCATGTCAGAGGCACCGTCCTATTCTTTACTGCACGATGAAGGTCTGCAGTACTGTAGCTAAGAGTAGTGAGGATCCATTATCATCAGTGTTATTTTTGGTGCAGGCATGCTGCGACGTTGGGATGACAGCCAGAAGTACCTTTCTGACAACTCCCATCTAGTATGTGAGGAGACTGCAAACTACCTGGTCATCATGTGCATCGACCTTGAAGTTGAGGAGGTAAAAGTTACAAAGAAACACTTTAATGAATAATTTCTGCTTTCTAACCAAGGGACACAATACAATGAATCAATGTTTATCATACATAGGCCGTAGCTGTGGCAAAAGTGATCTAACTAAAACTCACTTCTGCCTGGATTCTCCTTATTTTCATGGCACAATACATTTACACTGTCATTGTAAAACTAAATTCTACGAATGTTGCTTCTTCCATAGAAACACGCCTTGATGGCCCAGGTGGCTCATCAGACTATAGTCATGCAGTTCATTTTGGAGCTGGCCAAAAGTTTAAAGGTGGACCCCCGTGGCTGTTTCCGCCAATTCTTTGCCAAGATAAAGGTGAGTGTGTGTCTGTGCTATATTTTCACATGAGAGGTTTTTGGTGCTGAGATTTGAGCGGTGATTTAGAAATGTATGTATGAATATGCATTAAAAATGAATATGCATAATTGTAGGCATAATTAAAGTACCATGATTTTACGCCTTTACTCAGAGCTTTCCTTTTTTTATGCATAAAGTCATTTTGATTTACAAACCACCAGCCACAAGTATGTTTTCCTTTTTATTCTTTTACTTTTGTGTTGAGTCGAGCGACTGCGGTCGGAAAATGTGGATGACGACCCCGATACACTAGTCTAGAGAGAATGTTTAAATGAAAAGTGGATATATTGATTTTATAGACCCTGGAAGAACTGTAAAAAGAAAAAGAACAACACAGACCGACTCTTATGTTCTATGCCACCACACAAAGTTTAGTCATGTCTGAGCGAGTGAGTTACTCAGAACAGAGAAGTGACATACATACAACGGCATTGTGGTATATGAAACCATGGACCCTTCTTGTTCCATCATGTAGCACCAAATCAGCTTCCTAACTAAGTGATATATCCCCTGTAGACTGCCGATCAGCAGTATCAGGATGCTTTCAACGAAGAGCTGGAGTCCTTCAAAGAGCGGGTACGTGGTCGGGCTAAGATCCGCATCGAGAAGGCCATGAAGGAGTACGAGGAAGAGGAACGGCAAAAGCGCCTGGGACCCGGAGGCCTGGATCCTGTAGAGGTTTACGAGACCTTACCAGAGGTAAGGCTTTACTATTACCACTTAACCCATTTAGACCTGAAAACGATGCTAAAAATGTCTTCTAAATACTGAAGGTTTTCTGAAAAACCCTTATTTCTATGTTAGTAGTTCTCAAATAATGAATCTCAAGAACCCCAAAAATTATATGTAATTGGCTGCCGACCCTCATCTGAAAGTATGTTGTTCCAGGAACCCCCAGAACCAAAGATATGAGTTAAAAACGTTCGCTCTGAAACAATATATTCAAAGATTTGCGCCACATTTTCACGATTTTTCAAAAATAGCAGACCTACAAGCGCTATGAGCTTGTAGATCTGCTATTTTTCAATAGCTAAAGCATAACATAATGCTTGAAACACCAAAAAGGTTCCCGTCTAGAAAGGGTTAAACCCTATACTTGACTGTTTTTTTACCAAAAATAATGTAGGAAATACGTTCCTCTACTGGCCAAGGGGCAAGCGAACTCCATAATTTACTTATCCACCTTTGGCCATACTGAGTTCCTGTAGCAGTTTCATGAGCACAAATGCAGTCCTATGGTGGGTGTTAATTTGGGACTATGAGTGATTCACAGTCATTCGTCCAACAGTTAATGACCATTAATGTTGGTTATCTGTCATTTATAACTATCACAAAGCAGCCACAACCCCCTCCAACTAATACCTGAATGGTGGAAACCCTACATTGGCATTTCTATGATTGACTACTGATACTGTTTTCTAATGCCATGAATCATACAATCGGTATTTTTGTTGCAAATCATTTTTTAAACGGACCCAATAATGTTATCTACCGGGATCTATTTTGTCCTTTTTAAAATACTCTAACTTTTATTTGCAGGAGATGCAGAAATGTTTTGATGACAAGGACATCTCCATGTTACAGGACGCAATCAGCAAAATGGACCCGACAGTAAGTCGTTTTATTCATCTTATGTGGGACTCAGTGGGAGTGGCTGATAAAATGATTAGTGTTTATTAAAATATCTATATTGTGTGTACCTAGTTAAATGGTAATATGACGAAGTTGCAAACAACCAGTCAAATGGTTGGAGAGATACATACTACTACCAAGTATCTTTTACTGTAAAATGAACGTGGTGGTCAAAATGAGAATGTTACGTTCTTTCTTTTGTAAGTTTAGCCATATAGAATGCCAAAGTTTGTAGCCCTAAAACCCTGAAAACAAGTTAGCATTTTTGCACTTTATGGTTCCCTCATCTCAAAGTATATATATATTTTTTAAATTGTTTTATGGATTTTTGGTTAGATTTCTGAAATAAAATGGTCTGCAGTTAAAGCTCAAATATGTATGGTAGAGTAATAGTCTAGTAGTAGCTCAATGGAAAAATGTCATTACTTGGCACAAAACCAGGTTCAAATCACAGGGGACAGTTTCGAATTTGAGAGCAGTTTTGAAGCAGTCAAGGGATTCGGATGTCTAATGGCTGTTGGAAGCACAGTTATAGTCTGTGAGCCAGTGTCCTAAATTTGGGCCATGGGTCCCATATGGGGGGAATAAGGCCCCATGAATCAGATCTGAGACACATCCAGCTTGGAATCTGATTTGTTTAAATCAGTCATGTGACTTGTTAGACTAATCAGATTTCAATCTTGATGTAGCACAGATTCCGGCTAGATTTGGCTGTAAATGGTGCTAGAAAATTATGTGTGGTAGCTTTCTGTGTGTTATCAATCCATTCATAATCACACGCCAAAACACACATGTCAAATTTAGCATATCTGTACATAGAACCAAATCATTCTAACTTCTACATTCTACTAAACTTATGATTCTCTGTTGTTATTACCCTCTCCTTTTGACCCAGTGGGTATAGCTCTGATTACAGTACTATATGTTCTCTGTTACTGGCAGTGACAACATAGTGACTATACATTACACAAGATATACTTCTGCTTTCAAGATGTTACACAAAGATTTCTCTGGAAATTAACCTGAAGATGTAATACCATGAATACATGCATAGGATTTAGAAGGCATCTGTAGAATTCATTTACTTATACACTTACATTACATTTCCTTAGAATCTAACAGTTCTCTGAAAAAAAAACACATGTTGATATATACATGTGGCTGGCAAAATTGCCAACTCCCTGGACTGGACCACTCTATAATTTATTTATATCTTCATCTTTACTTTTATCTAAATTCTATTTTGAGGAAATGCTTTAGTATATAGAACACTTCCTATTCAGTGTGCGTGCAACATCACCAATAGTCTTCTATGTGCTGATTCTGATGCACGCTACACTAAGCGTATGATTTGATCTGGAGATAAATCTTTTTCCATTATATTAATGATGATTGATTGATTGATTGAGTTTGAATTCACAGTGTTACAGTTGTAATTACCTTTCTGCGCCGGGAGAGGCCATAACACCTAAATGGATGATTGCAGCTTTAAATGGCTCATCTAATGAATGTTGTTGTTCTGTGTTCTAGGAGGCCAAGATTCACATGAAGAGATGCATAGAGTCAG
>OOFJ01140743.1:8789-21374 GCA_900323375.1 Benthosema glaciale
CATTAATGTGTTAAATACTAAGGTATATTTATGCGGACAGTGGACACACACAGCAGCTCATTAAGAATTCCAGCTTGGGCCCTTAGGATTGCCACCCACTTGTAGTCTCACAAGTCACTACCCATCTGTTGTTTGCCAAATTACAATGGCGATATAGCTTTCTGGCTTGTATCCATCTCTGCATGGAACTTTATATTTTAACGATGACTAGTTGTAGTTACATATCTCTCTGTCTATACTGATAAGTTGACTTGTGATGTATTTGATTATACAGCCCCCAACCAGAGATGAAGTCCACCACCTCTCAGCAGTCCGAATGTAACCCTGTGGGAGCATTGCAGGTGGGAGCGTAAAAGATGATTGACCATATCTTTTTCATTATTTTATTATGTCTATACTGTGACTAGTTGAAAGGGAAAGCCATTCCCTTGATGCCATTGTGTGTTGTTGCATATGCGATGTGTGTTTGCAGCCGTGCCTGTGTTTGTTAATTTGTGTGTGCACACAAGCGTTTGTGTAGGCACTTAACGTCAATTAATGTGTATGCCTGTGTATTCCTTTAATCCAGGAGCTGGTGGTACAGAAAGGCTGGCGTTTGCCAGAATACACTGTCACGCAGGAGTCTGGACCGGCACACCGCAAAGAGTTCACCATGACGTGCAGAGTGGAGAGATTTGTGGAAATTGGTAAAGGGCACACTCTTCTGTTTATGGAACTTTTTCATCTGACTTTGAACAAACTGAGTCCTTTATGGATTTGAGTGTTATCTTGTATTAAATAGACAAAATCAACCGTTATCAGGACGTTGGAACACGGCCAATATGTTCCATACCTGCATTCTAGACGTGGCGTTTAGCATTCTACACCCGGACTGCCCGCTGACTAACCCTACCCCAAACCCTAACACTAAAACTGCAAGCACAACCACGCAGTGGTGTGCGAAGCACCACTGCGCGATGCATAGGTTCGGGGTTTGGGGCAGGGTTAGTAGTATGTCAAACATTACTCTTACTAACCCTACTCCAAACCTAACCCTATCCGCAAGCACGTTGCAACGCAGTCGCTTCTGTGTCGCCTCGTCATGTCATATAAAGCAAACGTTCCCATGGTTTCCCATGTTTTTTCCCAGTATGTGCAGATTCTGGCTGATTTTCAACATTTCCTGTGATAAGGGATGAAACATCCGAAGCGGGTGTTTATGTTGAGGTCTTGAATATTATATATACATTTATATTCCTCTTATATATTGTCCTCTCCAGGAAGTGGTACGTCCAAGAAGCTTGCCAAGAGGAACGCTGCAGCTAAGATGTTATCCCGTATTCACGATGTCCCGGTAGACCTGAGGAATAGCAACGAAGCAGAGGTGGAAGACGATACCTTCAACATGGTGAGAACAGAAGGAGCTTGAGAAAGTTCTACTGGTCTTAATAAGTATGATGGACTCGTAAATGTCTTATTTGGTTTAATTTGTCCACTCTCGGAGTTAAAGACCTGTAAGACCGCGTCCATTTGGTTCTTGACTATCAATCAACTTGGATGGAAACCTATCAAGGACCCTTGGGCATCCCCAGACAATTGTACCAATGTTTACTGTCTCTTTCCACTCAATCCACTGTAATTCTAGTTTCTCCAAATACTCTTAAAATCGTGAGTTCTTGTCATATATCCCCTACAATTATGTGGAAGTGGAACATTGAATAATGCTTATATACAAGCTGTCACAATCAATGGAATAGGAACACCAGACATTTGTTACAACTGTTGTTACAACATTTCATTCATGCTCTGTAAATTATGAAAGGCATAAACATTCATTCCAATCGTACAGAAGTTGAGATCCACATGGAAATGGCCGGATTCTCGGGTCATGCGGTCAGCCATATCTATGACGTATGTCCAATCAGTGCTCCTTTACTTTCACCTAAATCTGTATTTTAAAAATATATATAAAATGATTCTTATAAAACAAAGCGGGACAATTTGATACGGTTTGGTTGCCCCTTGTCCGTTATTTGAGTAAAAGCATCTAATGATGTGGTTGATTGTCTAGTGTCTATCATCATTTCTGATGTTTTCCATGACAGTATCTCGCATCATCTTACTACTTTATTCTATGCAATGTCAACTGAGCAGTATGCGTGGGAGGTATTGAGGGTTTTCTTTTTGTATTCCTATTGTTTTAAGAAAAAAGAATGTATACTGTACCAATTGTATAATAATTTATTACGTGTTCTTAAAAAATATTTCAAGGGAATTTATAATATATAAAAATATGTGAAAACAGAAGATGCAAGGAGGGTAGTAAGATCCTGCAAAATGAATCACATGTTGTCAAGTCTAGTTATAAACCAGCTCTCCTTGTCACACAGCATATGGGAAACAGAGCCGAGACAGGCAAGTGTAAAGGCTTCGGCTGCACATGGGACTCCTTGCGTAACTCTGCAGGGGAGAAGATCTTACAGCTCCGCAGTCACCCTCTGGGCATGCCTTCCGACTCCAACTTCTGCTCCCTGCTCTGTGACCTGTCTGAGGAGCAGCGCTTTGATGTCAGCTACCTGGATCTAGGTGGGTTCATGCACACTATCACAGAAATTGAATGAAGTCCGCCTCCATTCCCTGCTGTGAAGTGAATGACACGCCTTGTGCGTATGGTTAACAGAAGTAGTGAAACGATGAGACAATGGTAGGACGAAGTGTAAAAATTGGGCTTGTGGTTATTATAGCGATTTCACTATGCAACTGCTCTGTTATAAGTGGTTTTAAAGATGATGAAAGTGAATGGGGAGAGGAAAAAAGTAATTGAGAAACAAAATTATAGACTGTGTATTGCGGTTGTAATGGCGGTGGGCAGGGGAATCATTTCATTGACGAGGATTGCCTAGAGACGGTGGCGGACCCCCCAAAAAGACGCCAAAGAAGTCATCGACAGTGAGCGCCATCAGGAAACAGGATGTCAAAGACATGACGGCAGGAAACAAATTAATGTGGTTGCTCTGTTTCCATTCCAGAGGAGCGGAGCCTGAGTGGACTGTGCCAGTGTCTAGTGGAGCTGTCCACACAGCCAATCACCGTGTGCCATGGCTTTGCTCAGAGCACGGATGCCGCCCGTGCCAACGCGGCCCACAATGCACTGCAGTACCTCAAAATCATGGCGGGAGGGAAGTGATCTGCCCCCACGCCCTTGTCGCCACTCTGCCGGGCAGAAACCCACTGCCTTCACCATGCCACGACAGATACTCCATTTCAGAGGATGGAAGCACTTCATATGGTCATCACTGAAATGGCTCTTCTTCCACTTGTGATTTTTCTTTTTCTTTTTTTACACTTGGAATTGCCCTGAATTATTCCAGGAGGGGATGTTAAGACTTCTTTGCATCACAAAATGAACCCTAATGGTCCCTTTTTAAAATAGCTCCCACTTATTTTTTATTTTATTATTGTAGCTGACAAAGTTATAGGTGCTCAAATATGACCCTGCCCCCTTTTTTTGGTAAAGGTTCACTGAGTTGCATATAGTTCCCAAGTAAAAGCATTGTGAACAAATTTAGTAGCATAACAGAAAAGGGGGGTGATACTATTGAGTGACTATTGTATCCGTGAACCCGGATTCTTCCCCCGAGCTTCGTCAACGAAGATCAGCATGTGCCATGCTGCCCAAAATGTGTGGAGAGACAAAAGACTCTGCAGAAGATAAATTTGAAAGACTGCCCCTTTTATAGTTGTCCCTGAATGTGTTGGTCTAAAGAGGACGACCTTGATTGCGGCTCTAATGGTTGTCAACCCTAAAAACAGCCCATATTCCTTATTGTCCTTTTCCTGATGTTGGCCACAAAAGATTGGATTTCGGACTCTTTTTGGCTTCTTAAATGTGTTGTCTCTTTAGGAGCTGAGCGCCTTACATACATTTTCCCGTAGGAAATGAAATTTCACTTCTTCTATCACTGTTCCCTTGTTTAATAGATTTCATGTTCCCATTGATTGACTTCGTTCCTTGGCCCATAAATGTTCTCGCTCAGAGCAAGTTGCTGTCGACACTATAGAAGAACTGTGACTAAAGTTGACACTATAGAATTCCAGGAATTCATAACTAGATCATGCAGACTGGTTTGAAAATACTTTAGGCATATAGCTGACTATATATATTGGCAATGCATAAGCTTAAAAGACCAAAGAATGAACTGCATTTTCTAAATTCAAAGACCCATTTTTGCTCACTTTTGAGCATATTAAGGTTGTTAACTGATGAACAAAAATGCCATCGAAAAGTTTAGATTCCATCCAAGGGCTCAAAATGTAGATCATTTTTACAGTATTTATCAGCAATACATCATCATGGAACCATTCTTTATTCATTCATTCACCTTCATTTCACTGTCTTTGATGGAAAAGCCCTCTAATAATACAATATTGTTACATTTGAATAGAAGAGGATATTTGTGCCATCTCTAATGGGATAGAAATCCGACTTGTAATGCACCTTTGTTTCTGATCAGTGCTTGATATCAAGTCAATAGTCATGGCTAAAGTTTCATCTTCATAATCGGTTTGATTGCTGTTGTCATGCTTGGCAAAATTTTCAATGAGGTGATTGATTTTCAAACATTTTCAAGTCTCTGTTTAGAGGTTTTGTTAGAACCAATGTGGGCATTAACACCACTTCTGCTATTGCAATTGTTGGTCAAAACAAAATCGAAGTGAATCGAGTCGTGAAAGTGTTGAAACCTGCATAGAGTTTGCACTACCTTAGATGTTGACTACCCTTTAGGCTACACAGTGCTGGCTGAACAAGTTTCTTTAGATCTACCTCTACTGGTATACACACTTACAGTACATGTTTTGTGTAACAGTGACCCTGTATTTTCGATGTGATCATCCCATATGAGATTGAACGTTTGTTAAGCATGCTGTTTTTAGATTATTTTAAAGCCGATAAGGAAATAATAACTGGTCTGTTGATGCTGTCCATTGTGTTTCGGGCCCTAATGTGGCTTTACTGCCTGGCAACAGTGGAGTCAGAAGCTCAGATAACAAAGAACTGAGTTGGTCTTGATCATGTGAAAATGTCACCTAATATTTTAAAAAGAAAAAAACTGAAATATGTGGACTACTCTACCTCCAATGTCAAATTAAATATTGACTTTTCCAATAAAAGTATTTTTTTGTTTTTGACATTTCAGTGGAAACTACTGTGTATTTGAATTGACATTGCAACAATTCCTTCCTTTTGATTGATTTTAATATTTATTTTATTAAATAGTTTACAATATCAAAGAATCAAGTATTTATATGCACAATGCAAAAGTTGAAAATTGAGCAGTTTTCTGTCAACTCCCAAGATTGTCTGAGGGAGGACTGACTTCTTCGTCTGCATAGCCGCTGCTGTCTGACTGCACACTGTTTCCCCGTACCACCAGACCTACACAAGACAAATAACACATTCAATCATCAGTGTTGATATTGTTGACTTAAAACTATGACGATAAATCCTTTTTGCCTTTTTTCACTGAGGATAATTACATTTTAAAAAAAGCAAAAATTATGACAATATACTGGCAATTTACTTTAGTCAAATAACTAGACTATGTGGACCTCCCTAACTAAATGTTAGGGATACGAACGAAAAGAAAAGCCTGGATACCGAGGCTAAGGGAGGGACTAGTAGAAAAATATAGATATAAGATAATGCAAGCTGACCTGAATGTTCACAATTCAAACAATCGCTTGAAACACTCTCTTCACCTTTGCATTCTTGTCTCGTGGCCAACAAGGTTGTTGCTCTGGTAATCTCTGGTTGTCCTAAGTCGTCTTCTCCTGCACTGTACACCTGAAAAATGGGGATTATGGATATTAGAGGAATACATTCCATTATGCAGGGGAAAAATCTACCCTTGCTAAGCACTGAAATCATACGTTGTATGTCAAATAATTAAACAAGAATAGCCAGTCTACAAGCTCACAATGAAGTGAGCTTGTAGATCTGCTAGTCTTGCCATACTGTACATTCGCCTATTTTTGCCTATGTTTGCTTATTATGACATGCGCAGAACAGGAACACTAGTAGTATTCATGTGGCTCTTCCTTACCTCTTCCAGCTCAAAGGAAGGAGCGTGTCTGAGGTTGCTGGAAATATGTTCCAGGGTTTGACGTTTATGTGGACTAAGGTACTGTCGTTTCCCCTGGGCAGGTGACTGCTCACTGATCTGCTCACGTCGATTAGCTCTAGGGGTGGAGCAACTATGAATGGAATCGAGTGTGTTTGAGGAACCGGAAGTGACATTAGCACTCTCCCAGCCAGTCACTGTGATGTGGCATTTTCTGCTTTTAGGGTCAAGATGAGGAAGCGATGTGGCAGAGTCGAAATGTCCTGCTTCCCCTGTTAAACTTGAGCAGCAGTCCTCTTCAGCTTTAAATGGGCTAGTTAGTACTTCAGTTGTCTTGCTCGCTAACAGACCCCCAGAACAGGGTCCATCAACACTAATGTCTATTTGGGAAGAGATAGGAAGCTCAGCACTGTGCATTTTCTCTTGACAGGAGTAGGCTCTCTGTTGTACACTCTCGGCAATCTGTGGGCTTAATACATCATAGGCAACCTTGGTGACAGGGACAGAGTCATCTGGCCTCGTGCTTTCATCACAAACCAATGTCGACATCAGGCCGTGATCCAGCTCTGTGTGACTCAAAACACACTGCTGATCTGTTCTTGTCACGGTTTGTCCTGGTAAAGATGATGATTGAGATGTCTTTAGGCTGGCACTTTCAAGAGCTGCTGGTTCAGCCTCGCTCATATCTGGTTGTTTTCGAAATCCTGTCTCCTTGTTGTGACACACTGCATCACTATGCTGGAATGTGCTTATGTTCTGTGCTCTGCTGCAGGTTTTGTCACTGTCCACCACTTGACCAATATCCACAGGAACATTAATCCCATTACTTTCTCCCAAATCCAGTTTCTTGGCGGCCCCTTGGCCTGTTGTCTTATTAGCAGTTTCCTGAACTATCCCCACAACATCTGTGAGGCTTGACTGCTTGCTGGGTGAGGGCTGTGGAGGGGTTGAATCTGATCCACGAGGAGAGCCTGTGTAGAGGCACATCTTGGAGATTGTGTCCTTCAGCCTCTCCACTGGAGAACGCGGCTCGCTGCGAATGCTGCTCCTGAAGCGTCCGGTCTTCTCAGTGGGAGAGAAGCTGAACTCTGGCGCGGACAGTTTCTGAAGAGGGGTCCTGGACACGTGCGAGTAGAGGGAGTAGAATGCATTGGCCATGGCAGTCAGCACTTCCACCTGTCTGAAACGACCTGTGAAGGACCAAAAAGTAGTACAGATGAAAAGGTTCAGTTGGCACAGGAAAGGGGGTCAAGGGAGTATTTAATTGGGGGAGAGGTAATTACTTTTCTGTATTTGCCCAGCAGATGGCTACTCAGATAAGCGCAAAGAGGGGAACATCTAGGGGTTAAGCGCCTTGCTCTGTGACCTTAAAATGTTTGAGAACCACTTCCTTACTGGCAAGACAGAGGTTGGGGTCCTCGTCCCGTATACGCTGTAGCTGGGACTGCAGGAAGAGGCGGAAGTTGATGCCCCGCAGCTGGGAGTCGAAGGTGAAGAAGCGGGTGGGGACACGAGAGGTGACCCTTGGCTCATCACAGCCGAAACCCAGCTGGTACAGTGTCTCCTCAGCATCCTCCGCACACATCTGCAGGACCTCTTCCACGCTGTGACGTGGGACAAAGGGAGACTGTTCAGCACTCGAGAGGAATGTGATGGGAATATATTTACCAAGAAGTGTTCAAAGCAGAGGAAGGACCACTGCATGTCATAGATCAATCTGTGTCCTTTCATTAGGAACTCAGGGGTCACACATCCACATGCCAGCCCCCTCAATCATTAGCTTTTTTTTTTTGTTTTAGTTTCTATTACGGTAGCTTGATGATCAAGAGATTCCAAGCTAATAGAAACTACTTTCTCTTCCTGGAATGCTGAAATAGAGCGCCGCAGTCCCGCCCCCTACGCCTGGCCCAGAAGTAAATTCTCCATTCAATTTCCTCATAGACTTTTCAAAAAGGATTTATATAAAGATGTTTACGCCGCGGACAAAGCCAACTCGGGCCGTGACAAATCATGACAACAAACACAATTATTTGAGCCAATCAAATCATTAGTAAGAAGAAAAAAACGGCAGGATACAACACTTTTTGTTTTGTTTTTCTTCTTAAAAATTATTTGATTGGCCCAAAACATGTGTGTTTATTGTCATGATTCGTCACGACCCGAGTTGGCTTTGTCCGTGGCATAATCGTCTTTAAATAAATACTTTTTTAAAAGTCTATGAGGAAAATGAATGGAGAATTCTCTTCTGGGCCAGGCGTCGTCATGAAAAGGGGCGGGACTGCGGTGCTCTATAGAAGCCATTATTTTGGCATTATTACAAAATGTAAAAGAAAAAATGAAAAAGGTTTGAAATTTCCAAACGATGATGTCACTTGTAGACTTGTTTCTGAACTGTTCAAAATCCTCCTTTCCAGAGACAGTGAGTAGACAAAAATAATATGTATGAATTTCTGAATCTGTCACTGATCTCTGATCTCCAAATCTTGAGCTGACTATCATCACCTGAATCTCCATATATGAGGAATGAGGATCACGACACTGACCTCATCAACCCCTGGATAGGATAGCCATAAATGCAGTCTGAAAACGCATCTCTTCAAACTCCATCTTAGCCCATAGCACTTGCAGTAGTACTTACCCTAGCCTCGACCTCCTAGATGCGTATGCAAAGGCTCAACTTATGTATCTTAGATAGCAATTTATATAGACTTAGCAGTTTATGCAGACTTATAGCTTTTGATGTAAACATAGCACTATAGTGTATGCATAGTTTGATTATATCGATTTTCCACTATTACGTTCCTAGCGTAATGTATGATGACTATTTTGTATGTATATGATGTATTGCCATGCTTATTCTTCTGTTCATGCTTAATGTATAGTCGTTCTGGATTAAGAGCGTCTGCTAAATGCCTAAATTGTAAATTGGATTATCACTTGATCTGCAAATATGGAGCCGGACAGCAAATCTACATCTGACCTCACTGATACCTGATTAATAGTTTAACTTGTGCTTCTCAACTGTGCTGTATTATGGAGCTCTGTTGTTTCAGGCCTGAAAACGTCAATTAAAAAGGAAATCCATATATGGGCATTCAATCAATATTAAGCCCATATATGTGAATGTCAATATATGGCCATATTTTGACAGTCTCATGATAACCAGTGTGGTTGCCACGACTCGAGTCACACTTGCAAATGAACCAAGTTGGCACAACACATGGATCTCCATATGTGGAGCTGACTATCATCACCTGGATCTCTATAAATGAAGATCAACGACACTGACCTCATCAAACCCTGGATGGTTTGACCTACTAGATCTGCATATATGGAGCCGGGCCAGCAACATCTGACTTCATTGACACCAGATTAATAGTTTAACTCCTGCATCTCAACTGTGCTGTATTAAGAAGCTCTGTTGTGTCGGCACGTCCCCCGCCCTTTAGGTCTAGGTCACTTCTCGCCCTCAGGGTAACAGCAACACAGAAACATTCTGCTACGCTCTCTTATGTTGAGGCCTTACCTTGAGGTGGCAGAGGAGAGGTAACTGGAAGCCATGCTGTGGCCCAGGTTCATTGACGGCAGGCTGAGTTTCTGGTGAGGGGTACTGCAAAAGACACACTCCTTATACCATGGTACAGAAAAATAGGGCAAATAACTCCATTCTGATAGGCTGAGACATATCACGTGGGGTTACATTAACTTTACAACATTGCTAAACAGACGTGACGCAATAAATCATTATGTTGTACAGTGTACGATCTGCTCCATGGAAGTCCATGGAGTATAGAGTCCAATTCATAATTAGTGACACCTAGTGACAAAAACAAGCTACCTTAAATAAAAGGTAAAAAAAAACACAGTCCAATGTAACATTTCATATTATTCATATTTATCAAGTAGGGGTGGATGATTATGAAAATCACTGATTATTTGCAGGGTCATATCTGCCGATACCGATATTATACACCACAATGGACCACAATGGAAACAAGCCTATAAGTCTGTTATCAATAAATATACATTTTTTTTCCAGAGTGAGATGAGTACCCAAATTAAATGTAGAATGTAGCCATTGACGGTCACCTTATTATTGTGTCATAAATGTTGTTGAAAAAATTATCTGGATTATTTTGAGAGTGATATGGTGGTATTATGGCCGATATGGCCGATTCCGATAGACTACCGATTATATCATGCACAACACAACAATGGGATTAATACATGCCACCTTGTAGCTTCCTGAGCTGTGTCTGAGACCACTGGTTCTTAATGTGTGATGCAGGCACGCCCAAGGCTCCTTGATGGGGTTCCAGGGGATCCCCAGTTAAATGACGGATAACAGTGGCGAACAATGTATTTCAATGTACTTGCTTTTAAACTCACTTAACTGTAAAATGCGACGTGTTGGGACAGGGTTTCGGCAAACACTGGGATTGGTAGTCAAAGAGACAGTGCCCTCAATGCCCTCATACCTGTCAAACTACTTCTCCAAACTGAGTGACACCCGCAGCCATAACACTAGAGAGAGCGACCATGATCTGGTAAGACCCAAATCTAAACAAACATGGGAAAACTCTCATTCTATTACTGTGCCACCAAAATGTGGAATGCCCCTCTGACACCATGTTTAACACTGATTTCTTCCCAAAATTGAACTGAAAACACATCTCTCAGGGGAAATGTAATTTTTCAATCTCTTTTATATGTAGGCTATTTGTTGATGACAACTCAAGTCCCTGTGACTTTTTTGTGCTATCCTTTTAGCCTTAATGTCTTACTTATTTTTTGCCATTTTTTAAATAGGGGTTGGTTCATTTACAGATCCTCTGTGGCCTTGTGGAGCGGAGATTTGTTTCTCAGTGGATATGTCATCAGTTCATTTGTTTGTTTTTTGTCGATTGGTTTCTCACTGACCTGGTCTGGAGTCTGCTGCTGTTTCCTGACTTGGCCGGAGGAGGCAGCAGCCGTGGGAAGCTTCATGGTCAAAATGCCACAGGCAGAGGGATGAAACAAAAAACACAGTGATCTCAATAATGTATTTAGACCAGTAGTTCCGAAACATTTTTATGGGTTTTTTTTTTTTCCCCTGTTTTTAAACAATCACAAATTAAAAAAAAAAAAAAAAAAAAAAAAGAAGAAAAAAAAGGTCAACCATTTTCTACTTTCGTTCATGGAGAGACATAGAATTAGTCTTTTGGGTCTTGCGCTAAAGAGTGTGGGAACTGTGGTAGATGAGAGCCTTTAGTTGTATTTACACAATTCAGGAAGTCAGGTTTCTTCAGAGTCTAGAGCTAGAAACTCTTTCATTAACATCACTGAAGGTAAGATGAGTTTTCTTTTCTAGGTGATAGTAACCATGATGGTTATTATAGTTTGTCAGTAACAGGGGTCTCCCAGATACTCCTGTTTGTTTTTCAGTTTAGTTCTCCAATTTTTACTTCCAATTTCACTTAGACCCATATTTAGACCCATATATTAACATAATACATATTTTTATTCCATTTCTATTATTGGTGATGTAAAGCAAAATTATCACAACTTACCTCTCCTCTGGCATAAACTCTTCCACATGGAGTACAGAAGCTGTAAAAAAAAACATACATCACTGTGAGTGTGTTCGTTTTTCTGAATAAATGTTTCCCCCTTTCATATTACGTACTGTGTGTGTGTGTGTGTGTGTGCGTGTGTGCGTGCGTGCGTGCGTGCGTGCGTGCGTGCGTGCGTGCATGCAGTTCATGAGTTCTTACGTTGCAGGTGTTTTGCATGGCTGTGTGCACAGTATGTGCATGTTAATTTAGTGTCCCAAAAATAGCATACTGAGCACTGAGAATAGCCAATTGGCTATATTTTGGGCTAGAATTGCCCTTAACCTTGACTTCCCTACTTTAGTATTGGTGTATTATAATTACATTTCATATGCACACCAACGTTTTTATATGCACATCATCTTCCTGTTCAATGCCTGGTGCTAGATATCAAGGAAAACATCAGCAGTTACAGAAGTGCACGGTCACTTTTATGAATGTCACGATGAGATTGTGTTCTTACTTCTAGATTACCGTTAGTGATTCTGTTTTTGCAGAAGTAGCTGACAACCCTTTTCTTTGAATTATTACTCTGGAACACTTTACCCAACAAGAAACCTACACAAGAAAACCATAGCTTGCTTAGCTGCTTCCTATAAACCGGCCCAGGATCCACTCACCATCTTGGTTCTTATATCTCCGGGTTCAAGAGCACCAGACAGTAATTGCGACCATAGGTCGCAGATTATTATGAAAACCTGCAAAACTTGTCTCGTTCCATCAGTCACGCCACCATATATGGCCATTAGCTCCATCTCCATACCGGTATATGGAGATCACAACACTGACC
This sequence comes from Benthosema glaciale, assembly GCA_900323375.1. Taxonomy (NCBI): domain Eukaryota; kingdom Metazoa; phylum Chordata; class Actinopteri; order Myctophiformes; family Myctophidae; genus Benthosema; species Benthosema glaciale. Next base: position 21,272 of record OOFJ01140743.1, read on the forward strand.
TCAATAAATATATGTATATTTATGTATTGTCATTGTCATTGTTTATGTAAACTGTAAAAAGTCTGTAAGTCCATATGGGCTGGCACTTAAATAAAGAATCAAT
>OOFJ01140758.1:8438-31337 GCA_900323375.1 Benthosema glaciale
CCAAGCATCTGTTCAGGTGCACCAAGCTCAAGGTTCTTTGTCTCGGGAACAACGGACTCACCGTGCTACCGGAGAATGTGGGCCAGCTGGTCCAGCTCACCCAGCTGGAGCTGAGGGGGAACTGCCTGGACCGACTGCCTGCCCAGCTGGGCAACTGCCGCATGCTTCGCAAAAACTGCCTGGTCGTAGAGGACCACCTCTTTGACACCCTGCCCGTGGACGTGAAAGACAGTATCAGCAGAGAGACCAACGTGTCCTTTACCAGTGGTTTATAGCACAAATACCAATAACAATAGACCCCCAGGCAGACAGGCAGCTCCCTGATGGTTTGTTGTATCCCTATATGACGGGATGAGATATTGGACTTCTTACTATTATTACTCACTGAGAAAATTGTGTTGATTATTTTTAATGAACTGTCTTAGTTGCACTATATGGATAGTGACTAGATTTTATTTTTTTTGTAATTTTGAAAAAGACAAAAGTTACAAAAACTTTAGAGAGTGGGATAAAGCGAGAGTGCTTTCCTTGTTAAGTGTGTCTGGTTCATCCAGCAACACAATTATTTGCATTTTCACAATGTTCCATTTTAAAATGTTTAAAACTAAAAAGCTTTTAGCAGCATTGTGTAATATTCCATAATCTTTTTTTCTTTTTTTGCTGAAATGATTTGTAGATTTAACATTACATGGTATTGTACTAGGTACTCAGGTATAATTGTATCCATGGGGAACAGTCTTTTGCCTTAACTGCTGCTATTTTTACAGTGAGGGCATTTGCAACAAAAGGCCAAAAATGTCCTTTTTTTATTGTCAGTGTGCGCGTGTGTGTGCGCACAGACCTCCATCCATCCATAATTAAGAAGAGGACAAAGTACAATGCTCTCTTTTTCAGTAGTAATTCACTTTTGTTGAAATTACATTACATTCATTTTCCTCAATGTCCTGCAGCTAACAAAATTATTTTGGTGTTGATAAGGCCACAGTGGGGGTTTGTGGAAGCTGTCTAGACATAGGCTAGTCCCAGCTACTAAATTACAAGAATTCTCATGTGGCATGAAACAGAACTGAACTTTTGCCCAGTCACGGCAAAGATTGTATACTGACTATGGCCTGTAGAAAATTCTTTGTACACTGAAAATGCAATGTTTGTTTAAAGATTGCTGCATTTTATTTGTGATTGATAGCACATATTCCCAACGCATACCATGATAAATGTTCTTTCTTTCTTTTGGGTGATTGATAAAAAGTTGATAAAAGGGAAACATCTGTTTTTCTGACCAGCTTCATCATATTTTCAAATGGACATGTGATTTGTCTTGAATAATGAATTGTACTGATCCTACTGAAAGTACATTTCAAATCCTGTAACGAAGATATAGCCTATGTCTGCCTTCATTCTTTCCAATGTATTTCCAATGTAAGTGTTCTTCACAGATAGGCTATTTACAACTTGAATGAATACACAAGCAAAGTTCATAACTTTATGGCACAATAAAACGAGACAAACTTGTATTGTTATTCATTGTTTGTGCTTTGTTGTAGACTCGAGTTACATTTGTGTTTAACATTTTAAACAATATCTGCATATGAACAAGGTCTCACCTGGGCTGGCCTTAGAACTTAAAACAGTGTCACACCGGAAATTAATTCACAAGCTCACAACACACCATTGCTGCAGGCTTTGTTCATACATGTAAAGACAAGGAAATCCAATATGAGGAATTGAGGATACCATGGTCGTTATGTCACCTTGATATTATGTCTCAAGGGAAAACCCGTCACCAAATAGGCTACACGTCTAGCCTTCATTGCAATCATTTGTTAACTTCTTAATCTGTATTTAGCTCCTTGAGCTAAGATACACTTGACTAATATAGGCATAAATTGTTATTGTACCACTGAACTGACATTTGAAGAAGTTTTGCACTACAGGGTGATAATAAACCTCCAATAATTGCATGGCTTAATAGTTATAGACCAACATCCCAAAAAAAATCATGATTTGTTTAATATCCTCTTAACAGACATTGTATTGAACTGTAACACTTGCAACACCACAACATTAATTAATTCAGTCATGTTTGTTTATGTGTAAGTCAACGCTGCCACCTGCTGGTGGATTATGATTACGTAGCCTACTAACCCCAAAGCAAGCTATAAGAAAACAACCTGTGACATGTCTCCTTTTATATTTCTGAACCGATTATATGATAAACGCCCACTGGTCTCAGTGGTTCATAAATAGTGTTTGTTCAAGAGCTGGTCAATGTGCTTTCAGGTGTTGGGTGAAATCACCCCTCAACTATATCTGTGAGAAATATGGGAGGGCGAGATTTCCCTCACCCTCATGTGCTGTCCTTCCTTTCATTGTGTTCCTAGTCCAAAAGTCCAGGGTTGCCAAGTTGACTTGTTCCCCGCCAATGTTGTCTTGTTTTTTCCCCAGAGTAGCTGGTTTTTATTTTACCCCCAAATCGTTTTTTTAAAGGAGAGAATAAACAATCGGTGGCTTGTTATGAATATCAAACAAGCCAAACAAGTGGATCACATTGAGTGACAGAATCTCTACTGTGTGTAATAGTAAAATAAATTACCCAAAAATTCATAATGATAAATTAATCAAGTATTATTCTGTCCTGTTTTTCGAGGGAAGATTTGGCTTATTTCTCTCCACAAGAGTTGGCAACACTGCTGGTGACGTCACGCGAGGTCACTCTGGGTCTGGTGGGTGATCATGCGCAGTGTGCACACACATTGATTCAACCGTAGACATAACATCAACCAACTGACAACAACACGGAATGGTTTTGGACAAACGGTGCAAATTAACAACATGGATAACCTAAATTCATTTCCGTATAATAATAGGATGCCTGGGCCACCTATTAATAATAGGATGCCTGGGCCACCTATCGGAGCAAACCACCTATCGGCACAGCAGCAGAAACCACAACAACAACCAACTGGAAGGTAACGGTTAGCATGTGGACTCAGACTAAGACTATCACCTGGAACAACAGGGATTTGAAGCAGAGTATAGACCGTTAGAAAGTTGTGTAAAAATATTTTTTAAAAAATGTTTGCGTGACAAAGACAAACTGATTAAACAAAACGGGCTCTCCTTAAAAACGAGGATGATCTTGAAAGAACAACGGCGTGCTCGTATTCTCGCTAAGGTTAGCTAGCTATAGCAGCTACTAACGCGATCAATCTACAATACAACGAAAACCAATCCATGCTGTTGATCAATGAATGAAGACCCTGTAAAGGAAATGCAATACTTTGTTTCTAAATACATGCATGTTAAATAGTTGTGGCTGAAAACATGTACGTGTCGTGCAATGATTCAAATGATTCACCCTAAATGGGCAATCACTGTGGTTAACTCGATGTAAAACAAAACATGGATGACTGGCTTTAATTAGGCCTTAATGTTGGCCTAAGATTTAGACTCGTATTTGATCGATCAAGCCTATACAATTCAGACTCGTCAGAATTGATACATCTACTAGAGTCTGTCATTTTCGCTGGTTTATAACACATTTTAGATTATACTGTGGTGTGACAATCTGAGAATACATTATGTATTTATATAATTACCGCTTTAAATATTGCCATTATACATGTTGTGCTTTATTATTCAATAACGGTATGCTATTCTTTATGCACACCAATTAGAGCCAACTGGGTGGCATGGAGCAAACCGAAAGACAGACATGATAACACAGCTGATACAGCGAGTATGACAAATACACAACCTGACCAAACAGGTAAAGTTAATCTGAGTGTTAAAACTTCAAATTTAACCTTATGTATTGGTGTTTCTTACACCCATGGGGAGAAACTCACAATCATTCCTAATTCATTTTAACTCTTGTAATGGACAGCATCACCTGGAGCAACCAGATGGAAGAGTTCATTTGCCCCAGCGGGTCCATCACATCCTCCGCAGGAAACCGTGTCTCAAGACAAAAGCACAAGCAATTCAGAGAAGTAAGACATGGCAAAATAGTTGGTCAACAGCCAGTCATTAATTAATGGAAACACATAAGTGCTGCCCCTCATTTCAGCTGACATGTCTGCACAGACAGGGAAAGGTTGCAGTAGTACCATAGACCCTGAAACAGAGAGATGTGGGTTATTTGGGAATACATGCATTAAAACAGAGTCAAATGTTTATATGTGACACACACACCCTAAGACTAACACACTGAACCATGTTCCATTTCGTCCAGGGCTGAGATCTACGACCCATTCGATCGTTACTCGTCAGAATCGGACCATGAAGACCAAGAAGGTCCCCATCCCAAACGGCGTGCATACGAGCGGTCCACTCCGGGCCCTGGTCGCCATCATCATGATGACCATCAGTGGACACCATCTCACTCTTCTTACACAGATGATAGGCTCTTCCGCGATGGGCGAGGAGGCCCCAGCCCTGACAGGAGAGCCCCTGAAAACCGTGGCCGTGGCCCCAGCCCTGACAAAAGAGTAAGACCCCCTGAATACAGAGGCCGAGCCCCCCCCAGCCCTGACAGGAGAAGCCCTGAGTACAGAGGCCGTGCCCCCCCCAGCCCTGACAGAAGACCCCCTGAGCAGCATAGAGGCAGAGGCCCCAGCCCTGACAGAAGACCCCCTGAGCAGCAGAGAGGCAGAGGCCCCAGCCCTGACAGGAGGGCCCCTGAAAAGAGAGGCCGTGTCCCCAGTCCTGACAGTAGAGCCCCTGAAAACAGAGGCCGTGGTGGCCCCAGCCCTGACAGTAGAGCCCCTGAAAACAGAGGCCGTGGTGGCCCCAGCCCTGACAGGAGAGCCCCTGAAAACAGAGGCCGTGGTGGCCACATCCCTGACGGGAGAGCCCCTGAGCATAGAGGACTCAGCCCAAGAGATGGAGGACCGTCTCTCGGGCGGCAGTCCTATAGCCCTGACGATCATGGACCACATCGGCGGACAGGTTATGCTCAAGTCACACCCGGAGGAGACCGCAGAGAATACAGTCCCGACAGGTTGCCGCCCGAGTGGCAGGCACATTGCACCGAGAGGCAGCCACAGAGCCAGAATGTCAGCAGCGCTGAGGAAAGGCTGCTCGACATGCTCAAGTCCATGCAGGGGTCTGGGACAGGCAAACTGTTCTCTAGAACAGTACAGAACGACACGTACAGAAGATCGAGTACCAACGGTGGTGAAGAGAGAATAATGGCCTCTGAGGTCAGGAAGGAGGTATGTTGAAGTCTGACCGGCATAGCAATGACTGGCATAGCAATGATGTCAGTGCTGTAATTTCTGTGACAGTCTCATGTTTGTTACCAAACAAGTAGTATGAGAATAGGAGTTAGGACCTGTTGTCAAATCAGTGTATGTTTATGTTAATCCAGGAACAGTACAGTTTTAGGCCGTGCTTACCTATATGTATAGAACACATACACAACATGTAGAAAAACGTTGTGGTATTGAGGATGACAGAAAAGAAGAAAAAGAAAGAAAAATCACCTGAGTGCGGACTGTTTCTCTATACACTGTTCACAGAGCGTCTGCACCCGTCTATCCTTCTCTGACACTATTGACAGCTCAGGACCCTAGTATTAGGGTATTGAGAATGTAGTAACTAGTGTAGCTACTAGCTTCTACAATACCTCACCTTATGGATTCAATTTGTTTTTAAGCACACTTTCAGTGTTTCCCCTAGCCAGAAGGTGATAGTGTGGGGGGGGGGAGCATTCACATATGCACACTTGTGCAGAGTGCGTGCATGCATCAGACCTGTGCATACATCTTATGTGATTTATTTGCGCTTTTTTGTCTATTCGTGGGTGCCTACTAAAACTCATACTGTGGGGGCTGGCCAGGATTGTGAATTATTCCTTTTCCTTAATCTTTTGTATGTGAACTCGTTCCTGTCCTTTTCAGAGTACTGCTGTGAGATTACCTCCACCACAGGTCCAGATGGACCAGCCACGATTTGTTGGAACAACAGGTAGGATTGTCATGAAACTGTGGGTCCCTATCTACACAACAGGAATGTGACGAATAAACAATCTGAAAAATGTATGTCAAACAATTCATTTGATACAGGTTTGTGTATGTACTCATGACACAAATCGTATTTTGCACATGAATCGCAGTGTGTAAGGACCTTCATACCCCTTTCTGCTATTTTAATGGCCAATCTACAAGCTCACAATGTATTGCACTTGTGGGTCAGGGTTAGGTGTGATATTTTTGTTTGTGAACATGTTTGAAAGATTATGAAAAAAGCAGATTAGACAGAACTGCATTGTGAATAGGTGTGTGTGTGTGTGTGCTACAGTGGGCGACTGGCTCAGGAGGTAGAGCAGGTTGTTCAATGACCCGTGGGTCGGCGGTTCGAATCCTGGCTCCTCTTGTCTACATGTCGAAGTGTCCTTGGGCACGACATTGTACCCCAAATTGCTCCAGATGTGCTGGTTGTGCCTTGCATGGCTATTAATGTGCGTGTGAATGTAATGCACTATGTAAAGCGCCCTTGGATAAAGGCGCTATATAAATGCACCATTTACCATAAACTAGTATCTCAATAGAGAAAACAAATTTGTGAAAATATTCCACCAGTGGCTTTTACTATATTGTTGCTGTCGGCCAGAAACCTAGTATGGTAACTCCATATTAATTAAAAACAAAGCCCCAATTCATCATCCAAGAGTATCGCACACGTGAACCTTTTTAGATCAGCTATTTTCACTATTTTAAAATGATAAAAAGAATGGTTTTGGACATACAATGTTTCCACCTAACGGCAATGATATATTTACAAAGTATTTGTATGTATAGCTTGTAAGTAAAATGTTACACTCAATTTACAGGAGTGGAACAACTCAGACGTTCTACAGAGAGGACAAGGACCAGGAGCCAAAGTCCAATACGGGAAATGGAAACGTAAGAATGCGGAGTTGCTTTTTGTTCTGTTTTTCAAATGGGTTTATTGCTTGAACATGCAACAATAGTTTAATAACGTTAGACCTTGTCATGTGACGAATACCGAATATTGTGCATAATGCGACCTGCTGTGAGCTTGTGAAATATAGCATATACTTAATTTATGCTTCTCGGTTAGTCAATAGGATAATCTCTAAATAATTATACCCTAGTGTAGATGATATATTCCGCTCAAATAAGATAATTTAAATATCAAGAGTCGGCAGACGTTGAAATCTTGTCTAACTCTTATGTTTTGTCTTTCTTTCAAAAGCCCCTTTACCTGTGAGCTGTGTATGGTACAGGTGGACAGCATGAAGGATCTGGAGCGGCATCTGGAGAGCAAGAGCCATTGGGACACACTAGAATACATCCAGCAGCAGAAGAAGTATGATGACCTGACTATAGCCTTCTTGCAGGTAACCTGTTAAATACAATAAGTGTTAGGGCTGAATATTGTCTGGGTGGTTTAAAATTGGTACATCCCGGGATTAAATTAGTTACTTTAGTTTCATTTGGAATAATACAGTAAACACTGTAACCTGACTCTGATCAGATTGCTAGTATGAGTTCACAAGTTCCCCCCTCCTACCTTGATCTGGGAACTATCCAGCAGAAACGGTGCATGACAACAGTGGGAAAAAAGTATGATGTATCCATAATATTTTCGAGTTATAGTCTTGTTAGGTTGTTGTTTACATGTGCGCTCTGGACACGGCATCAGGTGTATTGGAGTGTTCCCAGACCAGGGTGCAGTAGACACTGCCACCTGCTGCCCCCAGGAGTCGGGCTATAAACACTGGGCATATTAATTAGAACAAAATATACATCATTTTTGTCATAGCATAATCTTAACTAGATGAGAACACAATGTAAATATATTTTGTAACATTTTCATTGTTTATTTCATAAACCTTGAGGTGGAAAAACCATCATAGCATACATTTCAGTTTAGTTGCAATGTAGTTTTGAGTGGCTGCTAGCCATTTATTATTTTAGTTTTTGGACACCCCGTTTGTATTCAGTGTTTGTTAGTTTTCATTTTTTGAGAAAAGCCTGCCATGGCTTACACCTCCTTCCTTGAGATCTTCAACATTAAATCTCAACACATTTAACGTGAATGGGTTTCATTGACACACAACTAAAAACATTTCTGTTACCTATTTTGAACTTTCATGACAACGGATGCATTGGCCAATTGGAAGTGCATTCAAGTTCAGCAAATTGTAAAACATCTCTTTAAACTGTTGAAGTTGAACTAAATGGTTGTAATGAAAATGTGTTTGTTATTTCCGCTCTGTTGTCTCTCATCCGTTTACAGTAGATACTGTATGTACCTGTATCGGTCTTTCATGGTGCATGACTGATGGCTGCTTTCTGTTCAACCACAGGAAGTCATGATGTACAAAGTCAGACATGTCTGTAAACAGGCCGCGGAGGAACCTGCGATTGAAGGTAAATAATCTGGAACAAAGCAGGGTGAAAGATCTACATGGTTTCAGATGTCTTCTCTTCAGTATCAACTAGATAGATTTAATCCCCAAATATATCATCATCTTTTTCTTCTCTTGCGTCAGAACTGTGTGAAAAAGACCATATGACCAAGGTGGAAATGCTACACTGTGCAGCCTGTAAAGTCTATGTGTCCAAGTCCACAGTCCTTAAGCACCTGAGCTCTCAGGAACATCTCCACAACAAAAAGGTACAGCATCATCTGCCATCCACATTTTGACCGGAGTGCATAAGTGAGCAGCATATATAAAACATTTGATCGGAAAATTCTTTGTAATTATGTAGATCAATAATATACATTGTTTTTGAAGTTATCTTAATATAAATCACTATCTGTAGGGTATCTAATCACTGTATCCATAATCTAGTGTTCACTAACTGTTGAAACTGGGCCCGTTTTCCTTTTTGGTAGGGGTTTGGATTGAAGCAGAAACTTGAGTGCCTCTCCAAGGCAGAAACCATGATGAAGGAACTAAAGCCACAGTATGAACATTTTCTCAAGGTACCTACTCCAACATTGAGTGACTGCCGTTTCTTCCAGCGGTGAAATGCCACATTAATATTTAACTATGTCCCAATTGAATTCTTGAATTATCATATTGTGTTAAGTAATTTTTCTAAGCTGAAATTGTTCTTCCTTTCAGGGTGCCGATCCATTTGAATGACTACCCAGGAAAAATGGCCTGGGAAATGGTCTCCACAGATGCGATTTGCCACAGATCAAGAATTCACCATAAAGACCAGCTGATTTAAAAACAAAGACCAAATAATTTCAATCCATTTTGACTGTAGTCCAGCTTGTCACCAGTTATGAGTCAGGGTTTGTAATAGTTTGATTTAATTTTTGAATTAAATACAAAAGTTCTAAAAACAAATCATGATCTGTGTACAACTGTTTTTAAGAATCCTTGCATTGACAGCACAGAGCCCAAGTTTATCCTGGTTGCTTAGCCTTTTTTTTTATTAACATCACAAAAAAAAAAGTTTTCAGCATTGTATCTGAGTACATTAAATTATTTAAAAACAATATACCTTTTTGAAACAGTTGAAAACATTGAATATAGGACAGTATAATGGGCAGCCAACCCTGGGTGTGCATTTTTTTTAACCACCTTCAGTTCAAGTTTGTATAAAAAAAGAAAAATGCAGTGACCGTAACTAGATAAACCATATTCTATGCATAATATGAATTGGCATTCACAATTCAGTTATATCTCGGACTGTATTTGACTAGTTTTTCAGGTAGTTTCTTTAATTTTTTACAGGAGTCTACAACCAGTAACTATATGCCCTGAAAACAAACGGGCTGTGTACGTAGTCCAAGTTTGAACATGTCAAAATACAAAAGAGACCATATCTGTCATATCATGATTCTATGTATATTATAAATGTAAATGTAGAGAAGAAAGGTGCTTCGAAACTGGACTAAAAGGGACTTTAAAACCATGTGATATCTGAGGTAAAAAGTTGTCTTCATTAGAAATGGTTTCCACACTAAATTACTGCATAAAAACAAAAACAGTCTGCCCATTCAGAATTTTATTCCATAAAATGGACTGTAAAAACAAATGTAACATTATCCAAAATATTTATTTTTTTCTTTTGTTACCTCCAAAATGTCCAAACTTGTAAAATATCTCCCAACATTTTAATGTTTTTTTTTTCTCCTATGTTTGGCCAATATTTGCAGTTTACAAAAGTGAAGGAACATCCAATGTACAGAACACATACACAGTCTAGTGAATTCTAAAAAGGTGGCTTCATGAGGCAGCGTTTGTTGCTGTATGAGAGCTGTCTTGGACAGTCACGTGGGTCGGGGGGTCCGTGGGCAGTGAGGTGACCTCCACCATGCTTAGCCCAGTGTGGGGGACACTAGTGTTCATAATGTGCCTCTGTAAATGTTTAATCCAGTCCTCCTGGACCGCCAAGGGACCCTGGAAGACTAGGTCACAGAACCTGCAAAGAAAGGACATGCAGACAATAAGTGTACATGATGCACGCATGGTACAGAAGTTCATCAGGCCCTGGTTGACCTCTACGCTGTCCTGTCTGTATGTCTGTATGTTGAGCATGTAAACTAGAGATATGATCAAAAAGGAAGTACGCCCATCTCAAAAGATATTCTACAGGTGCTGAGCAAAAATATACGTACAATGAAAAAGAAGGGTTGTCCGCACACTTATCTCTTGCTCCCAGGATACTTTATTTAAGATAGAACAACGTTTCGACCAGGTGGGTCTTCGCCAGGGGACGTTTCGGCCCAGGTCGAAACCTGGGTTGAAACGTTCTGCCTTAAATAAAGTTTCCTGGGAGCAAGAGATACAGTGTGCGGACAACCCTTCTTTTTCACTGAGCATGTAAACTGAACATATCCCAATTACAATGCAGACAAAGTCTTATCTTGGGTTCAAATGCCTGAATATTATGGTAATATTTATGAATATTGGGGGTGTTTGAGTGAATATTTTGGTGGATAGAAATGTGAATAACTGCAGCCTAATAGGTAAGTTGTTGCTGGCCTGATATTTTCCTTAACTGGCAACTGTGTCAAATGAGACTTGATGGCTGCAATGGAAATAAACAATACATTTTTTAAACTTACCACAGGGTGCAGGAAAAAAACGACAACGTTTCGAAGTAACATAATATCATCAGGGGACCTGACAAAGATGTGATGGTTACATCTAAACGTTTTTACTTGCGCCAACTGCTGAATAAAGGCTTTAACTGTCAGAGTTTTCTCCAGTGCCTTCCCTCTACCCGTTACCAGTCCTGCTCCTGAGATGCACCGGACCAGCCTCTAACAGGCTTTATGTGCTGAGGAAACCTCTTGTGCTTCACATAATTGTTTGAAGCCACATAGAATTCAGAAGTATAATAGTCCACTATAGGCAGAATTTCAGAAATCCAGTTAATTTATGAGATACATGTTTTTTTTCTGCATGTCCAGCTAAAAATGGCTAATGCCTCAAACTGGATCATTTTAAAAGCCTATGACTAGGTACAACTCATAAAAACGGAGTTGTGCCTAGTCTGGTAATCCAGCCTGACAGCGGGTCGCAGGTTCAAGTCCCGATCCCCGATCACCTTGCTGTGTGTCTCCCCCCTCCATCTCTCTCACCGTTTCCCGTCAACCTACTGTATATCAATGAAGGCAAAAAGCCCAAAAATATCTTAGAAAGAAAATAAACCGAATTGTGCTCAACAAACCTGCAGGTGAGTCTATACATTTCCTCTGGAGTGTGTGGCATGGGAATTGTCTTCTTCTTTGAGCCAGGCCTTGATCGCGGACGCGTTGCTTTACAGTCATAAGCTGATGGACAGAAAAAAATGGTTAACTCTGAATACAGGAGAGTTCAGTGAAATGATTTAAGCCAGTCTTTTTCATTACCGAGATAAGTCAGCCTATTCAAGATTGTTGTTAAGTATGGTGCCTCTCAGTCTCAAATATCATCTTCAACACCTCGAAATCACACAAATCTTCGTCAAAATGCTATTCTCAAGTGCGTGCGACTCAGTTATGATTGTGGCACATTTAATTTCTTTTTGAGCCATATTCAAATGAAAGCCTGGGTACCGAGGCTATGGCACAATTAACCTATATCTAAGATTACTTCTGCTAAAGTCCACTTCACTCACTGCTCAAGGTTCAAGGTTGTACTTTATTGTTACATCTTGTGTACAGGTACATAAGAGTAAAACTTATTTTTAGTTTGGCTTCCTTACAGACAATGCAGCAGCATATAGATAGTATAATATTCAAAACAACAAAAACACAGCCAGCACGGCAAACAAAGGGACACACTGCAAAATGTTCCCTTATTTACATGCAAGGGTTTATGTACTGTATGCATTTTAGATTGTTGAAAATGTCCCTAAAAGAATAGTATTGTTTAATTAGTGAGATTAAATTATTAATTAATTCATATTTTGAGAGGCACCAACGATTCAAAAGATACAGTAATGTATCAATTTATCTATGCATGTATAATACATATATACAGTACATACATATTCTATGTATATGGGTTAATATAGTATACACACACTATATATACATATATCTTTCTCCATTATTGAGAAATGTGAGAAAGCTTACACCTGTCAAAAAAGGCTGGTATGGTCATTAGCGCCACACAAATGTTCCAATCACTGGTGTAAATATGATTAAATACTTTCACATTGCAGATTGTTCCACCAGTTCAGTAACTAAACAGATCTGTTGTTGTATAAAACTTACATTTTGAAGATGTAAGTAGGGTTAGGAGTAGTAAGGCGTCATTTGTGGGACACAGGCCTACAAGGACAGTCTACTGTGTCCACTACAAGGATATGTTTTCTATATATATATGTAACATTCTAGTTTTCAGATTGTATTTACATCAGTGGTTTTCAACCAGTGGTCCTCGATCTGGCTCCAGGTGGTCCCCAGCTAAATGATGGAGAGTTGGTAACCAAATGGACCCTTATAAATCTTTAACCCTTGAGAGCGTAAAATGAAACCGATTTGGGTTTAATTTTATGCTCTAAAGAGTTACTGGACAAAATCCTATCCAACAACAACAAAACATTCCGAGTTGTGGGTCTGAGAGGCTAAATCTCATAAAATGTGGTATGTGGCTCAAGTGCAGAATAAATAATTGGCCTTGACATAAAAACGGTTGAAAACCACTGTTCTACATAATAAAACTACTGTGTTTGCTGCTGTTATTACATGTTTACTGTCTTTGCCACCACTTCAACTTCACACTGTCAGATTATCCATTCCAAGGCAAACCACTGGCAGTATCTACGATTTCTCACTGCCTTCCGACGTCCATTGGGTGTGAGTGAAAGGGAGCACTGGTTTGCTTTGACACAACAGTGTAATTCCCCTTGTTTATCGGTAGAGGTCATGAACTGCACAATAGGGCTTTAAAAACAAACCCCAATGGTTCTTGGTCTAGCTAGCTGGACCTGTGTGATCCACCCTCTAACAGCCACTGTGGGACATCCTTTTCCGACCCTTGCGGGGCCCCAGGACATACAATACACTTAATCCCACACTGACTGTGCATTTTTTATTGAGATTCATCTTACTGAATTAGTTTCTGCACCAGCAATAACATTGCTCTGCGGAACGTCTCTAGCAGATTCCCAGAAACCAGCAATAAACTATAAACTACATCAACATCTAAGGATTCTAGTGTAATGGCTTGAGTTAAAGAATTTCAAAGTCATCATAAATATACAGATGGCCCACTTACTGGTTCCTTCAAGTAAGGCAGTGTTTTTTCGTTTTGCATATGCCCGCAGGTGATTGGACAAGCTAACGCCACTGTGGAAAGATGCATTGCAATGGACACAAACCTTCCTGTTGAATTCACCTTTCTCTGCAAGAAGACACACAAAACAAAGTATAGTGAATAATCCACATTTCTGAGCAGTCCAACGGGATATGTTACGGCTGGACACCTGGTGGTTCACAGAGTAAAGGGGCATACCAACCTTATATTGTAAATAAGGCTAAATGTCACAAATAAATCTTTAGTGGATATGACATCGTGTACACAATTTCTGGAGTATCGCATACGCACGGTTAATACTCCAGCAAATCAATGGAATTATTGCATTGGGTTTGTGGATAAACTCTCTTCAGTAAACATAAGCTTGTGATAGTAACACCTTTTGTTCAACAAGATGATGTCCATAAATCACACTTTAGATCAGCTCTGCATAACTGTAGTCCCAGGTTTTCAGAGGGTTGCACCGTTAAGCGTTTCCTGTTCCAGTTTATTAATATTTCCCCATATATTTTAGATTGCTGGTTTGAACTGAAAACACACGACACCTTCAAATGTGTTTCCAGTTTGCCGCTGAGCCAATCAAATGAGTCTATGGGAAAATAAACTTGATCAGGAAATGGACCTATGACACCTTCTGAAAAACAGGGACTTACAGTAAGTTATGAAAATGTACCGAGCTTATGTCAGAAAATGCAAAAAAGTTACAAAATGTATGGTTAAACAAAACAAACATAGGTGTTTGTTTAAAGGAATCATGACATAAAACGTTTTTTTGTAATTCTTCTTAGGTTTTCTGAGCTCAATTGCACAAAAAAAACCTGAACTTTTAAATTCAGCCAATTTTCTGTGGTCTGGGGCTTCATTGCTCTTTCCTGTAGACTGTGATAATAGGGGATTCACATTGATTCGAACTGTTCCCAGATAAGGATAAGGACACTGGCCATGATTTACATTGGCCTTGATTCTTCCGTACCCGAGAACACTTCATTCAATTGTATTCAATGCTTTCACATTGCAGCGATCCGTATCCAAGTACATTTCAATCGGTCCCAATGTCTTCCCGGGAACGGTTGGGGGAACCGCTCCCGAGAACGGTACGCAGCATTCACACTACCACCATAGTGTGAATCCCCTATAAGAGTTCACAAATACCATAAATGACATAAGAATTTGCCAGCCGGACTTTGCAGCTCAAAAGGCTTCAGAACACACCCGAGACCACAGAAAATCCACTGAATGTTCACAGCTCAGGTTGTGTGGGTGTAATTGAGGCCTAAAAGAAAGACTAAAACTAAAAACAAATGAATATGAATGTCATGAATGTTAGTTACAGTATATGATATGCCCTCTTACTCTGTGAATCACCAGGTGCCCAGCTGTAACATCCCTGTTCTGTTCTCTTACAAAGTTAGTAGCACCTTGATTGGTAGAGGTGCTCCGATCAGGTTTTTTGGGACCGATGTTCTCACGATCTGCCAATAGCAATACCGATCTTGTGCGTAAGGCGAAAATTTGAATATTTCTAAAATTATTATATGTCCAAACCCACATCAAAACGGTTCCTGTGTGTGAGGGGGAAGGGGAGAATGTTCAGGCCTGTCACACAGATGCAAAACGATATTATAATCTATATCTCATTGACTTTTATACCACTTAAACGTTATAAAAGATCGTTCTCTCCAGATCAGGTAAATTGCAGATTATCGATCAAGTCATTTGGAGTGAAAATCGTATTGAAAAATCGATCACCGATCGGTGGCCAATTGATCAGAGCACCTCTATTCTATTGATTGGATATTATACATTCAAAATGGTTGTCTTTGATAAATCGCCCTATCAAGCCCTAAGCCAGGAAATGTAATTTCTGATGAAAATGTTGAAAATGATTACCAATTAGCCTATTTTCTGAATAAATCAGCAAAACTACTAGGACTACAAAAACGATCTAGTAATCTGTGCTTACCCGATATTGAAGCTGGCAGTGAAGAGACATCTCTTGAACCTGTACTATGGTCACTGTTTGAAGAAACTGGCATGGTGGTTTTTGACATAGGTGAACAACTCTTCAATTTTGAATCCTCTTGACACTTCCTCTTTTTTAGAATTCCTATCAAGGCACTCGCACTCGAGAGTGAACCTTTAACCTCTAACTTGGTCTCTAAATGCTTATTGTCCGATGATGCCTCTCCAGAAAAAGAAAACTGTGGTTTGGCGGCATTGTAAAGGTTTAGAATTGAATTGTGTTTCGAAATTCTAATGGGTGGGCGTGGTAAGCCAGAGTTGGCCAGCTTTGAGGGAGCACCATATCGGTAACGGACCCGGTGGCGCTTCTTGCCCAGTATTTGAAGTGCCCTCTGGACCTCCTTCTTGTCTCGCATCAGCTCCCGGAGTAAGCATAATGGGGATTTGGTCTTTGTTGCAATGTTTCTACCAAGCCGTTTCAGGTGGCCTCGTATATGGTTGGACTGCCCGGTCTTGTTGTCAAACGAATCCCCACACAGTGGACAAGAGTGGTTGCTCTTGGGGACCTCAGATTTGGGGACCTCCGATTCCGACTCCAACTTTAATGCTGCAAAAAGGAAAAGAATATCAGTCAAACTGTGATTTTTTGTGGGCGTGATTTGTGCATTCATCATTATCACAATGAAGTTCACTAGCTATGTTATACTGTACATTTCACACATGCATGCGTTTTTATGGCAGGATACTAAGGCCCCATTTACACTGGCAGACAAATCTAGCCTGAATCAGATCTGAGCCACATCCAGATTGGAATCCGATTTGTTTAAATGAGTCACATGACTCATTTAAACCTATTGGATTTCAATCTGGATGTGGCTCAGATCTGATTCAGGCTGGATTTGGCTGCCAGTATAAATGCAGCCTAAGACATTTGTAATGACAATGGCCACAGTACCCTTTTTTAATCGTCGAATTGCTGACATCCTGCGACGATTTCTTGGCCTCTTGTCTTGAGAAGCCACATGCTCAGGAGGCACCACATGGCGTGCGTTGTAACTCAGACCAACCCTATGAAGATGCCCTCTCACATGATTGGACAATCCAACACCTGACTCAAAGACCGCAGGACAATATGGGCAGGTTTTGTGTTCAGAGTCCAACACTGACAAGTCATCAGTGAATGGTTCCACCAATGAAATGGTGTTGTTGGGCTCAAAGGCTTCTTCGTAACACTCAGCCTCTATGCACTCTTCCTTGATCTCAAACTCTTCCTTGATCTCAGGGTGGTTGTCATCATCATCATCGTCATCATCAGGGTTGTAGTCATCATCATCACCATCATCATCATGTGTTTCAGTCTTAATTTCTTCAAACAGTCTCTTAGATGCCTGCAGGGCACCTCTCATAGACATTCTCCTGCTATATGTGTAAATTATGTGTGGTTTGTCTTGCTTGATATCATTGTCAAAAGGTGTAGTGTTATCCGTGTCCTTGAATTGGAAAATGTCTTTTTCGTCACAGTCTTCCATTTCTTCCGACAGGTTTAGCCTCTTTGGACTTGGCAAATGTTTTGGTAAGATGAAACAAGAGTCCTGTTCAGTAGTGTTGCGGTATGGAGTACTCATTTTTCTTTTAGAGGGTGACTTTTTCACAGTTGGCTGATCTGAGGTTGGCTTGGGTGCATCTTGGCTGTTGAGATATTTTTTTGCTGATCTAGCATTGCTTGTAGAAGAGATACAATTGGATACTGAAGACATCGCATGACCATTTGAGGATGAATTGGTATCTTTAACTTTTACTGTCAACATACCAGGCAACTCATCATCACTTTTCTCAACGTGGTCCTGAAAAGATGTGCTGCAGTTGTACTCTTCTTCTCTCTGTTGCTCTTCAGTTTTCCTGCTATGTTTTTGTCGAGACAGGAGATTATTGATGGATTTGTCAAGTTTTGATTCTGTTAATTGAGGCTTGATTCTTGTATTTGTAATCCGTTTCTGTCTAAAATCAGTTTTGAAAAGGTCTGAAATCTTATCAGAATCACAGGGTGCTCGTTTTGTTGAAGCCATGCTTTTTATTGAGATTTTAGATGTGAACTCTGAATCTCCTACAGGAGATTCGCAGGTAGGTGTGGGACATTCTGCGTCTGGTTGTGCATTTCTTTCACTTTCCTGTTCAGCTTCATATGCCTCATAAGTCTTCTGATGACGACGCTGAAGGTGCTTTATGAAAACAATTTTGCTAAAGGCTCGATAGGAACAAAGGGTACAGGTGTAAACTCCAATGTCCTGTTTAGCTTCCTTTGGAGATGGTTTAACAGTGTGCTGCCTAATTTCATGTCTGTCGAGTTCTTTCTCAGACAGAGCCTTGAAGCTACACTGGTCACAGTTAAAGTGTCGCTTGTCCTTCTCGTGTGTCTTTGCATGCTGAACGAATGCGTTTGGGCAGTTAGTTCCAAATGAGCACTGAGGGCAAAAAAGTTTGAAACTATTTTCATCCTCCTCATTCTTGCCCTTGATCTCTTCAATGAGTCTCTCTCTCTTCTTTTGGTGAACTGTCATGTGCTCAAGGAGCAAGTAGCTGAATTTGAAGGACTGTCCACATTCCCGGCAAATGAAGGGCTTTGGCGACAGATATGGAGGATCTATGTGAGACTTCATATGGCGTTGCAAATGTTGTTCTCTCTTGAAAGTACTGTTGCATTCTGAACAAGGGTAACCTGACGATTTCTCCTCCGAGTGAGAGAGCACCTTCAATGAGGAATGCCTATGACCGATATTGTTCTCATGTGAATTTCTTGATGGTGCATGGTATATAATTTGCTTGATGGCCTTGGCCGTTCCATTGGGATACTGTGATACTTTGCCTGTTGGTGATGACTGTGGTTTGGAATGCTTCCTCGGGGTTCGTACCTTCCTGATGGGAATTGCGTCTACTCTGTCTTTTTCACCATCAGATGAGTCCTCACACAACTTAAGGCTCTGATTAAGGTCTTCATTGGGATCCACCATAACCACCATGTCCATTTTCCGTTTCCTCTTTCTTTGGCTGATGGGGGGAGTGACAACTTTTTGTGGTTCCTCTCCGGGGGAATCGTCATGATTATCCCACAAAAACTGCATAAACTCTTTGCGTGGGTCCCAATTAAGGTCACTGGCACTGCTGAAATTGTCTAACGAATCCTCTGGTGAATCAACATCAAATCCCCATATTCCCGTAGTGTCGATTTCTTGCACCGTTTTTAATGGGGTGATGCTCTTTCCCTCCTCCTTCTCTGTGGATAAACTGCTGGGTTCATGGGATTGTGTAGCCAGGTGTAAGGAAGGTCCATTTCCCAAGCCAACTGGCAACAACATATCTGTGTTTGATAGAACATCAAGGACATTGTTTTGTTTTAGAGAAGGCTTGCCAAAGGAATCAATGTAAGAGATTTGATCTTGCGCCATTCTCACTGGCTCTTGAAGTAGTGTTAGAGCATTCATCTCATGATCTGCATCTTTGTCATCTTCATCAAGACCTGCCAGACATGACATTTCTGTAGCTGTGACCTAGAAAAGAAAAATACATGATTTTAGATTATCCAAACCTAATACCATTGCACTAGACAAAGTGACATTTCAACAATTAGTCATTAGCTTGATAGCTCTACAAGAGTGGCCATTTACCTAGTTTTAGCTTAAAACTCAATGGGCTATATTCACCACAGAATAACTCTTTGTACTTCCTGGCTGCTTCCCTGCCTCCTTCAAGTTCACAGGTGTTACAGATGATACTAATGAAGGCTCTGTTCCATTCTGGTCAAACAGAGCAGGGTGCTGCTCTCAAGTGTCCTTGAGTGTGTTACACAGTTCCAAATGGCCCTGTACAGGTCTGTGACTCTGAGAGTGTACAAATGGTGTACACTCTCTTGAAATTAAAACACTTTGAGAACCACTGCACACTAAATGGAACGGAGACTTAATTAGTATCATCGGTAACACCTGTGAAGGATGTAGGGATCAGCCCGGAAGTAGGAAGAGTTATTCTGTGTGCATAGAGCCCATTGTGCTTACTTAATTCCAGTTAGACTACCTCTATAGCGTTTATATATTCATTATTTTTCTATCAGTGATGTTGAATCAAAACATTGCTATTATTCACACAAACACACAAAGCTGGGCATATGAGGTGACCCAGTAGCCAAGTGGTTAGAGCACATACCAGATAGGCAAAATGCCCATTGATTTAGTCAAGGAAAGCCCTAAACTCAAAGGTTCTAACATTCAACATCACTGTAAGTATTGGCTGCCGTCGAATTCTACAAACAGTACTGTGCAAAAGTTAGAAACTTGGTTATTTTGTCTTAATGAAATATAAACAGGTTAGATTTGTTTAGCATTCCTTTTGCAAATAGTGACCTATTACAGTGAGTGAGAAAGAAAATACAAAACAGACCACTTTCCAAATTGTGTAGGTATTACATGATTATACCAAACGTGCTAATGATCCACAACCACAACATAATATAGCCTATAGATTGAACCATAATAATTAACTGAAGTAGAAACAGCTGTGTAGGGGAAATACTAGAGCAGCCATACTAAAAAGGTGAGATTGCTGAAGAAGTTTAAAAATTGAGGTTGCTTAAGACGGTTTTAAAAATGTATCTTACACCATCACTAGAGTGAGCATAGCAACAAGACACAAGTTGGTCATCCTGCCATCAGCAAGGTTTCTCAAATTCAGAGGTAGACCGTTGTTTCCAGGTGTTCTGTCCAACCTCTTCTGCAGAAGCACAGAGAAACAGGCAGCGTTGAGGGACTGGAAATGCAGTGGTCAGCCAAGGAAACGGAGTGCTGCAGATGAAAGACACATCAAGTAGACTTCCCTTCACAATCGGAAGATGTCCAGGAGCACCAGCAGCTCAGAACTGGCATAAACCAGTTAGACATAGTACAGTCTGGAGAAATTCTGGTCAGAAGTTGTCTTCATGGTGTCTCTGGTGGCTCAACCACACACTGACCACATGCTTCTTATGACCCAGGTGTGAAGCTGACTCCCAGTGTCTTCTCTTGCATTTCTCTCTGCCCTTGGTTTGTCTACACTCTCCTATCTAATACAGATAGCAAAAAGCAAAAAAGAAGTGAATACAAAAGTTGTCTTCATAGAAGACTTGCAGCCAAATCCATTCCTCCGACATGGAAACAAAACCAAGCGACTCACCTATGCATGAACGCACAAGGACTGGAATGCAGGAAAATGGCTGCAGGTGGTCAGGACTGATGAGTGAGATTTTGTAATTATTTGGCTCTAACAGAAGGCAGGTTGTTTGCCGAAGGGATGGAGAGTGCTCCAATGATGGTGTAGTATGGGGAAGGTTCGTTGCCGGTTTGGGGCTGCATTTCTGCAAAAGGAGTTGGAGATATGGTCAGAATTAGTAGTCTCCTCAATGCTGAGAAGTACAGGCAGATTCTTATGGATCAAGCAATACCAAAACTGTACGACAATGACCCCAAATGCATAGCCAGAGTCATAAAGAACTATGTGCAGGAAAAGAACAACAAGGAGTCCTGCAACTGATGGTAAGGCCCCAACTGGGATTGCATGAATTGAAAGGTGCATTGGAGACCAATTCCACAAAAGAACTGTGGCAATTTCTGACAAGTTCTCAAGTACATCTCAAAGTGGTCAAAGTCAGTATTACCAGTCCAGTTTGACCCTGAAAATCTAGTCTGTTTGTACATTTTCAACCCATCCCAAGCCTAACGCCCACTTTGATTGAATTTCTTTTTTTTATCCCATGATTTTGTAACCCATTTTCACCTGTGTCAATCTAATGTGACCCTGGGCTCTACACACCCTGCCGCCCACCTGGGGGGCAGCGGACTGGCCTCATGCCTCCTTCTATGCATGAGGAGTCCAAGCTGCTTCTTTCCACCTGACAGGGGGGACTTTCCCGGCCAGCTAAATAATACTTGTTGCTTTAATGTGATACGATACAAATCTACATTGAGCTGGCCCCAAGTTTTTTTCTTTGGGCCAATGACACTGCCCATTTTTTCCATTCTCTCTCCTGACAATTTATGTTCTGTTCTGCTGCTAAATAATACAGTATAGAAGAAAAAATAATTCTGGCTGGTAAACAGTTCCTTGTGTTATTTAACTCAACCCTTTTCATTTACGCAGTGTGACTTGAGCAACACACTTCAACGTAGACTCGCCTGAAATGTAGGTGACCACACTTGGGAAATTTGTAGATGGTTGTACTAGTTTGTAACGAACGCATCAACACTAACATAACATATGGGCAGTCAACACCATAGCACAATCATGCTACCTAGGCCCAAAGCCATACAGTTACGACAACTCTGTTCACTTCATGCGGCCAGTCCAATGGTGGCTCTTCTACATAGACTTCTATTGGCGAATAGTGAAGGCCTGAACCGGAAGTTGACGGAATGCAGTTTTCTTTCCCCTCAATGCCGTAACTCTGTCTTACTCTATGGCTCTGGCTTGGCCTTAAAGGGCAACTTCACTCTTTTTGCAACCAGATCTTATTTTAATGATGTTTGGGAGACAAGAAACACTTTCCTGGACTGGAGGTAATTAAAATAAATGTACTATCAAGGCTGTTGTTCCTATTCCAATCTTTGCCAGTAGAGGTCCCACAAGTACAATTTAATATATGGGATAGGGTAATTTCAAGGTTTATATGGGCTGGACAGAAACCAAGGGGGATGGGTCTTCCCAATTTAAAAATCTATTATTATGCGGCCCAATTAAGATATGTGGGATGTTGGTGTACCACCCAATACAGAGTATAATAGGAGACAGGAAAAAATACAAAGAGATTAAACAACACATTGACCCAATCACTTCATTTACATTAGACATCTGGTTTAAAATTGTCAAAAAATGCAAGATGTGTCCATGACATCACAGACACTTTGAAAAACTAAAATATCTAAAAACACATATTACCCACATTAAAACCGGCAGAAGTGTTTCTTGCCCTCCCAAACATCATTAAAATAAGATCTGGTTGCAAAAGGGGTGAAGTGGCCCTTTGAAGGCAGTCCACTCCAAACGAGAATAACGATAACTATAATGTCGCTTTAATAAATGTTCTAATTCAAAATGTGAACAACAGTGAACAATATAATTGAGATCACTTTCAGAGAAATTTGATGAATGATAGAACACTGACAAGTGACAAC
>OOFJ01140760.1:0-10092 GCA_900323375.1 Benthosema glaciale
TCTCCCAATTTTCTCACCTATAGTCTCTCCTTAAACCCCATCGGTTTGGCTAGCAAGCAGCCTCTGTCATCTGAGAGTGTTACCATCTTTTATTCTATTTGTATTTTCTGTCAATAGAAGACAACATCAACCAACACTTAAATCCCCAATTCCTGATAAAAAGTTAAAAGCGTAAACCCTACATAGCTTTAGTTTAGATCATGTACGCTGGGGTTTCTTCTACTGTATGTTAAGCAACATTGTTGGATTATCCACAAATCAATTTTATCACTATTTTCCTCAGAACACACTGAAAGACATTTTGCTTTGTGAGCGAGTGTGTGCGCGCAGCGTGCGCACACTCTCATTCTCCCACGCCTCAACAATCCTTACTTGTGATGAGTTTTCTGTGAAGTTACAGAGTTTAGGGGTTCAAACTAAAGCTCGCTCTCACCTTAATTCTCTCTCTGCTCTATACTCTACTCATCCATTCATTTCTTTCCCCCCTCACTGTTGCAACCTGCCTGACCAAACAACAGAAGAATTCCACACCAATCAGTCATGTGCCATGGAGCTGCACTACACTGTCTCTCTGTGTGGTCTAACTCTGGTCTCACCTAAAGGCAACACACACACACACACGCACACACGCACGCACGCACGCACGCACCCTGAAGGTGACATGGCTTCTGGCAATGGGCTGTCATAGAAGGACTTGATGGATAGTTGATGAACAACAGTTGCCATGACTGAGATGAACAGTTCTGTGGAGCCACTGTGCCACCTGCTGGTAAACATGAGTAGTGCGCTTACGTTCATGTGTGCACAAGAGAGAGACTGAGGGAGATGAGATATAGTCATAGACAATTGAACAGAGGAAGAGAGACTGAAAGCAAAGGAGAAAGAGAGAGAGCGAGAGAGAGACTACCTTAAAGACTACTAATCATTGTGTGTATCCCTGCATGGAGTGACCTCGGTACATATAGATTGATCTATTGGATATCCTGACTTTCAATTGTACATACATTTTGTGTTGATTGTATTCTTCCACTTTTTGCTTTGGCAACGTAACGTATGTTTTCTCATGCCAACAAAGCCTTTTGAAATAGAATAGAACAGAGTTGAGAGAAAGAGAATACACTTTTTGCTTTGGCAACGTAAACGTATGTTTTCTCATGCCAATAAAGCCTTTTGAACTAGAATAGAACAGAATTGAGAGAAAGAGAGAGTAAATGAGAGAGGAGGAGAGAGGACACAGGAAGAGATGACGTAAGTGCGTACCTTTTCTATTAGTTCGTAGCAGTCCTCCAGTTTCTGGGCACGGTCTTTGATCACGGTGCTGATTCGTGTGTATTCCTTCAGCCACTCCTGATAGGCCGCTTCCTCCAGGTCCACGTAGGCAAAACACAGCGTCCTCAGTCCTGCAGGGTGGGTTGAGACAGAGCAGGTTAAAATAGTCAAAGGGACTATGATGCCTTTGATGGTGCCTTTGATGCATATTTCAGTTTATTGGTAATAGATATAATCCTCTATAAAACTGCCCAATATGCCCTCTTAGCACTTGCTTTAGCTTATTGCGAACGCAGTGAGCCCTTACTATGGAAGCCAGGCAGAACATGTCTGTCTGTCTGTCTGTCTGTCTGTCTGTCTGTCTGTGTGTGTCTGTCACGCATGCACTTACACTAACTGGCCACCAGATGGTGCCAAAGGGGAAAATGACAGAGGGACTTCAAATACACTGTGTTCGCTTCACGTGTTGGCACGTCTTACTTGTGTAATTTAGATAAGCATTGTATGTAGACATAGCACTATATAGTATATATGCATAGTTTAATAATTATATATATATTCCACTGTTATGTTTGTAGCTTACATATGATTCATGATAACTAGTCAGTATGTATATGATGTATTGCCATGCTTTTTGTTCTTGCTTATTGTAAATTGCTCTGGATTAAGATCGTCTTCTAAATGCCTAAATGGTAATTTTTTTATATGCTAGATACAAAATAATCCATATTTGTAGAGAAAATGTCCTTGTTTGTCTGCGTGATGATACAGACAAGAATACAGGCAAAAGAAATGTGCAGCAGTTTTTTTTCTCCACATTATGCTTTCAAAAAGAACATCAGCACCATAACAAAATAATTCTGTATATGGAGATAATATAATCAGACAATCTATAATGGCTTCAGTTCCTCCCTTGCTTCCTACCTTCAGTAGCAAACTGCTCTAGATGAGCAATAGTTAGGTCTTTGTATTGGGAGGCTTCGGTCAGGCGCTCAAAAATCACATTATCCTAGAGGAGATAAACAAATAAATCACCATTAACATGTCACTCTTCAAAATGTGAGAATAAGGCATTTTGCATTAAAGCTGTACAACGTAACCTTTTCATCTAGCGATTACCATGGCATGTTATTTTTTTCAAATCTGTATGGTAGAGTATTTTAACACAATATAGCTTATATGCAACTGGGTGACTTTAAAAACATTATGGGACAAACTTACAGCTCCTTTACAGTACAGACGAAGCTTCCCGTCGGGAGTCCTGACCACAACGGACATACGCTTGCGATTGCTGTGGAAGAAATCAAGTAACAAGCATGAAACAAGAGTCTGTTTGCGGATGCATCCTCGGACGTCGCGGTATCCTTGCCCAAAGTCTCGACATGGAGATAATGGTTATGCATAATACGTGTGCAATGTTACCTGGAAAACTCCAGCACGTTCAGTAGCTCATAGGTACTCTCTTTTCCTCTCTGAAACACAATGAGACGTCTAATATAAGAAAACACATAAACACAGACACTTGCACACTCTCTCTGAGCATGCAGACGTAAACCTTTGCCTGGTCTCTTGAGCCAGACTATTGACTAGCACGATTTTCTATACAGTCTGTGTAAAGGAATCTGGAAGCAAAGCGGATGTCCCGCCTCTTCCATTTGGTCTTTGCAGTCGCATGCATTTGTCCTACTGTCAATTTAGCCAAATAAAGGCTATTTTTGCTTGCTGCTTATCAGAAATGGGAATTCAAAACATGTTTTAAACATTTTATAATATATTTTTGAGGACGGAAATGACAGCTTCCTTCCTTTTGCGGCTTTCAGAGGGTTTGGTTCTGGACTCTAGCATTCGGAGATTGTGGAATCTGGCCACACACACACACACACACACACACGCCCACACGCACACGTACAGCATCGATGATGACAGAATCTGGGGTCCTAGCGGTGAAGACAAAGCCCAGTCCTTTGGCTCCTTTCACCAGTGCTCCTTCGTCAGGTGAGGAGGCCTGGTAGATGATCTGGTCCTCTTCTCTCTCTGGGACCACTGTGTGGCACACTGCCATCATGGTGAGGAACTCACAGATCTGAGGAGACGTAGGCTGGACAGAGACAGAGACACAGAGACACAGAGAGAGAGAGAGAGAGAGAGAGGAGAGAGAGAGAGAGAGAGGGAGCGAGAGAGAGGGGGGGGTTATTTACATGTTTTGCAGTACGCTAGGAAGGACACTTTTGTTTTGTCTGATATCAGTTATGAAGAACTTATCCCACATTCATTAAACCAGTTAAATCTGGAAACTATCATCTGAACATCTATTATATGCCATATATATATTCAACATAACCAAATGGCAATACACATTAGCCACCATCAATATAAAAATACTCCCTCTTGATTTAGGGAGCTTTGAATGTTAAAGCCAAATAAAAAAATAAAAAAGCTAAATTCACCAGAAAAATATTTCGTGCTGATCAAGGGGTACTGGAAACAAATTGTAGTGGGCATACACTAGTAAAGAGAGTATGGCAACCACTGATTTACTATGATCCCCAACAGTAGGACTTCCACAAGTTGGTTCTAATGGAACCGATTGATCATATTCACATGGTAGCCATTTTGTTTTCTCTCTGGCTGCCATGGCATTGTCTTCAAATAGAGACATCTCTGAGAAGAACACCTACGTGGTCCTTCTCGATGTTCTCGATGAGAGCGGGGTCGTCGAACTCTGTGGAGTTATTGCTGCTGGACGGAAGGTGGCTAAAAAGGGAAGCACAAGAGGGAAGAGAGAATGATCCTTGCGTGCAAAAAATGTTTCTCCTGTCAGCCACTGAAAGCCATAACATGTGACTAGGCGGACGGGGATTCAGTGTTTTGCGTTATCGTGGTGTAAACCGATAATTACACTACACATACAATCATTTCTAACAATGTGTCATGGCACAATGACACTATGACAGTGTAAAATCACAAAGGGTGGTGAAAGAATAGCTGAGAAGGAGAGAGTACAACTACTGACCTGAAGTCCTCCATGGAACGATCGCACTCGAGGTCAGGGAAATGGCTGCAGCGATAGATCAAGTAGTATCGTAGAGGAATCGATCAGTTGATGGGATGATTAGTTCAATCAAACAAGCAGGCGAGGGCAAGAGATTAATTCACAGGTCCATCAGTAAAATGCATCATCATCAGGGTCAAGTTAGTATGAGTCAGGAATTTGTTGATCGGTTAGCGATCAAGTGAAACATAGGCTACAGCACGTGCAAAGACTGTTAGCAGCATGTAGCTGGTACATCTGTCATTGTGTTAGAAGATTTATGCGTGTAGTATCTGCTGTCACTCTGCAAGGAACACCATGGGAGCGGTAGAGGTGACTCACCCATAGGTTATCCCAGCAATGGTACACTTCTTGAAGTGCATGACATTACAAGTTAGAGTTCCTGTCTTGTCGGAAAAGAGATACTTCACCTGGGCGAGATAAGGAAGCAGAAGAGGAAATGAGAGCCCGGAAAAACAGTCAGTGAACTCTAACCTGAATAGTCAATGGGCACACACAGCCACCACCACAGACGGGTTAAGCAAAGCTAACATTTTCCAAAGTCTGTTTACTTGACTACTCGCCACCTGTCTCTCCTCCTGTGTTTTTCTCTTCAGGCCCAACAGAGGTCTCCGGTGATTCTCACACGTGTATTCCCTGAATCCTTCCTCTGCCAGCTGTCCCTCATTAACTCTTGTGTGTTTAATCTGTGCCCTTTTTCAGTCCCGGTTGCCTGATTGTGTTCTAAGCTGCTACTGGTCTAGACGTTCCGCCTGCTACCGTGTGTTGTAGTTCTACTTAACTGTCCACCTGTCGGATCAGTCTAGCCTTCGATCTTTTTTACGACCAACTCTCGCTTCCAGCGTCTGCACTTGCGTCCTGTTGCTAGAAACCTGACAGATGTAAGATCCCTACTTCCTACGACACTGTAGTCTTTCATGCTGTGTCCGCTTATGGCTGGAGTTCAGATGTGGGGAACATGTGATTAGAGATAAGACCGACCGTGTGCTCAAGCTACCATGCTGAGAAAAACGCCGACACCTGCAGTCAAGTGGCCTCATAAGATAATTAATCTGTGTATGAAGCATAATATGTTACTGTTGGTGTGCCCATCCATGTGGATCTGATCAACTCAAACGGTTTTGAGGAACCATGCGCGAGCTCCTGACTAGGGAACTCCAATCTAAAAAGGGCTGTTTTATTGAACTTTTCCTAGTAGGAAGTTAGAAAGTTTCACATTCTAATTGAGGAAGTCACTGACATGTCAGACGTGTATAAGTTCATGGAAGGGGCTTGTCCTCACCTGGCCCAGTTCTTCGTTGAGATTGGACGTCCGGGCCATGGCGGGTGTGTCTGTTTCTGCATAATACATCTCTGTATCCTGAACAAAAACACCAGACAGGAGATATTAGACCACGGAGACGACATTTTATATGTGCTACATGTATATACAGCCAACACAAAGGCATGCACATGTAGTTCCACCATAGCTTTGATTGATTGCCTCCTACAGTACGTTTCCGGTTCAGAACTACCAAGTTCAAGCCAATGAAACAAAGCTATGAGACAATGAATGGGAACACATACACTGACCATACCCAGTTAATGAAGAGGGCCTGTGTGAACTTGACCACCTCCAGAGTCACCAGCAGGCTGATGGGAATCAGGTTGTTGTACAGGATGATGAATGTCAGCAGGTTGTACGCAAAGTTTACCGAGATGTCACCTACGCACGCACGCACGCACGCACGCACGCACGCACGCACGCACGCACGCACGCACACACGCACACACGCACACACACACACACACACACACACACACACACACACACACACACAGTTACATTGTACAGATCCTTCATTGTGGGCTCGTTGCAACAGCAGCGAGCCCACCTTTTCGTGTCTTCAAAACTTTGGCGCCTAACTACTCCAGTACACACTTTCACTTAGAAACTCAGTTCAAACTTGTTGTTCGGCTTACTGTGGAATCGTACGGGTGTACATGAATATTTGAAATATGCTCTAAATCCCTAACCACACCAAAGGGACTCAAGACGGTTTTAGCATTAACCCCTTGCAACCGTTTGGACCCAAGGGGTTGCATGGTGACCCTTTGGTGTCGTTAGGGCTATATGCCGAGTTGCTTATACCAGGATTCGATCGCACAACGTTGTGGTTCAGAGACAAGTTCTCTACCTATTGAGCTACCCAGACAAAAAACACTATAGATTAACATTATATGAACGTGCAATTTCTTTAGTATATTTTTGGTAAGAAATCCCACACTTACATATTGTGGCATTCTTCCATGTGCGCTGTTCCCATGCAGGTGGTGCGAGTTGCGAGGTTGTCAGGCGCATTGCGCCCCCTGGAAGTGCTGTACTTTGTGGAGGGCCCGGGGGGTGAACGTGTCCCAGCCGAGTCTACTGCTGCCACCCTCAACCACCTTGACCTCCAGAGAGCTGCCATCGTGCTGGGCCACCGAGTCCAGAGGCCACTAGCCCAACGTGAGTCTGACAACGGCTTCTACTTTAGCTGTAAATAAAAGTTTATAAGAGTCTGGCAATGTCAGGCTAGGTTATATCAGCTAAGAGATTTATCATAGCTTTAGCAGCCCTAAACCAGACCCATAGAGAAAGAGAGTTGCTTTGATCTTGCTGCAAAGGGGGTGCTATTGGCTGTAGTTCCAAACATTGGAACTTCCTCACTGAGATAGAATGAGAATTTCTGCATTCCATTGTTACAATGGGAGTCTATGCTAGTGACATACTGTACAGTAACTGTCAAAAAAAAATAGATCCATTTGGTTACTTTTATAGAAGACTTCAAACACTCATTTTAAAGGCCCAGTGAAATGAAAAATACTCTTTTCACACTTTTAGACCACATCTGTGGTCATTATATGGCCATATCTAACAATGGATGCCAAAAAAATTGTAACATTTTCATTTTTGTGTATTTTTATATCAAAAGTCCATAAAAATGTATTTTTAATTACTTCCTGAAAACGAAAACGTGCTGCGTGATGACGTGTCGCGGTTGGGATCAATAAACGCCAATAGAAATTAAGCTCACCGTTTGTTTTTTCCTATTGCTGAATCGTCTTCCACGCACAGCTGGTTGTGATTAGAAACTGCTCCCTTTATAAATCCATTCAAGTTGGCTTCCAGATAGTGATTTCCTCGGTTTAAACTTAGTAATCACGCTAAAATATGTATATAGGTTGTGTGAAGGTAAGAAGTAATCCCCTGGCGTTACTACACACAACGCCGGCACTTTGTTTACAAACATACTTTACAACCTGCCGTTCTCAGATGTGGAAGTGTCACGTCATAAACCCCATAACCTAGAGGGATGAGACCTCTCATTGGTTCAGAAACTTCTCAACCAGTGTTACAGGAACGTATAGGCTAAAACTTCAAAGTAAAATGCCCTCCGTTTCCTTTTCACTGGTCCTTTAAGTTGCATACCAACCAGTTAATGAAGGACATTGACATTTAGCGATACTGTTTTCAGCCGTAGAGACGGTGTCAGTGCCGCCCTCTGAGACCCAGAGCAGCAGTATCTGGCTCATTGTGGGAGTGGTGGTACCTGTCCTGCTGGCTGTCTTCATCATCATCATCCTCTACTGGAAGCTGTGTGGCTCTGAGAAGCTGGAGTTTCAGCCGGACGCCATCAACACCATCCAGCAGAGACAGAAGGTAATGAGCGGTCGGTCACTCTGCACTTCATCAACAACATCCTAGTGCACTGGTTCCCAAAGTGTGCGTTCATGATTTGCGGCATTTTGTTTGAAACAGAGCACTACTGCGAAGTAGTAGGATAGAAATTGTGAACGTCATATTTTGTTTAATGGCTATAGACTGTGTACCAATTTGCGTGAAGTTTGGACAAAATCTATAGTAGTAGTGTAAAAAAAAAATGTTCAGCAAAAAGTGGCCGCCTGGTGGCACTATAACAGGCTCAGCTCTGGCATCCAGGGAGTGTATATGCAGAGTGTGGCTGCGATCAAGCCAACGGTGCCAGAGATTAGCTGTTCACAGACGAACACACACACAGACGTGAATTCAAACTGGGTCTCTCGCAAGCGACTACCGCTCATCCTTACCTGTAACCCAGCATAATAATTTATGCTGCTGGGCTACAGGTAGAGCTAACTGCTGCTCATTCCTCTCTCTCTCTAGCTGCAGGCTCCCAGCGTTAAAGGGTTTGACTTTGCCAAGCTGCACCTGGGCCAGCACAGTAAGGACGACATCATGGTCATCCAGGAACCCGGATCCCTTCCTGTTCCCGTCAAGGAGGCCACGCCCTCTGACGGCGGGGACTTGAACACTCCCAAATCCAAAGGCTCCTCCACCAAGGCAGCTCGAACCAGCCGTCGCAGGGGCAGGTCAGCAACATGCACTCGGATACATCTTATACTTACCTGAAAACAACTCTATATACACCAGTGGTTCCCAAACCTTTCAGGTGGAGACCCAAAAGAGATGTTTGCCCGGAACCCAAACTAGTGAAAATAGCAGCTTGCACCACGTTGCAAGCTTGTAGATCTGCTATTTTCTGCCTTTGAAATCTGGTCATTCCGTTTTATTGGATGAGGAAATGTTTTTCCCTGAATCTGATCACACTGAATTTAAAGTTTTTTCATAAATGTATGAAAATGTAGACTGTTTAGTAAATGTAGACTGTATACTGTATAGGGCCTAAGAAAGTAAAGGAAATATTCCCCACTTTTTTTTATTTTTTTTAAACAAATCAAACTCTGTGCTTACAGTACACACTTGTGCTCTTTCTTTATTGGCCAGACTCAGTCCATCAGATGGGGACTCGTTAGGCAGCGACCAATCAAGTGGCAGAGAATCAGCAGAAGAAAGCACCCGACCTGTAGCCACGCCCAGTGAGGGAAAACAGCACCGAAAGACACCTAAAAATGGTCTCATCTCATTGGGTTCTCTGAATGTGCATGTGTGAGGTGCATGTTGAAATGTCAAGGATAATTAGAGGAGAGTGCTCATGAGTAATGATGATTAGACGTGTCAGTGTGCGTGTGCGTGTGCGTGTGCGTGCGTGCGTGCGTGTGTGTGCGTGCGTGCGTGCATGTGTGTGCGTGTGTGTGTGTGTGTGTGTGTGTGTGAGTGTGTGTGAGAGAGAGAGAGAGAGAGAGAGAGAGAGAGTATACATCACACCATTTTGTGATTCAAAAGCCAAAGGGGCAGAAGGCGTAGGTGTGATAGTGACTGTACAACTGCACGGTTGTGTGACATTTTTACTGATGGCCTGTGCATGTAACCGGACTGAGTCAGGTTACCGTGCGCGTGCCCTCGAGATGATTCTCTGCTGACTCAGCAGAAGGAACCGCTGAAAAAAAGGAAGAGGAACGGAGCGAGGGACAGGAGGGAAAGGGAGGAAAGATGCTGTAGATCAGAGAGAGGGACGAAAGGAAGGAAGGTTGGATGGAGGGATGGAGTGTTTCAAGAGGAAAATAATGGTTAGGGTTAGGGTGGTCCTTGAACTCTGTGTCTGCCTTTATCTGTGTGCCTTTGTATGAGTTTTTCATTATTCTGTCTTTCTCCCTTCTCTTTTATTCTGGACCACAGGCCGCAACAAGATTGGTATGTTTACCCCGTTTTTGTGTAACTCAATATTATGCGAGGGAGGGGGGCATATTAACGACGACGACACTCTTTTCTAACTCCTTTCGTCACTTCCCTCCAGTTCCTCCGACCGGTAGCGGCCCGGACGAGCTGCTCTCTTCCTCCTCCATCTTTGACCACGTGGACCGCCTGTCGC
>OOFJ01140773.1:14223-24293 GCA_900323375.1 Benthosema glaciale
AACAGCCGTTAAGAAATGTGAATCCCTAGACTCTCAAAGACCACTCACGGGCGGTTGTGGCACATTTTGTTTTGACCTGTACTTTCGTTGAACTACAATTTTCAATCAATCAATCAATCAATCAATCATACTATACTTATAGGCTAGATTCAAAGCTTGAGAGCAACCCCACTTGCAATTTCCCAGAATTGTTTTGAATAGTCTTTTAAAAGAAAAACAAAACGTGGAATCATTCACTTCACATTAATGAATATTTTATAAGCACAAATCTTCTCTTATGGGGGTCCACGGCATAAAATCCTATCAGATGGAGGTCCGCTGCTGCCAAACACGTCAATGTTGGGGTCCTTGACAAGAATGCGTCTGAGAAGCAGTGACCTACTTCAGCAGGGAAAGCAGGCCTGACCGTCCGGCGCACAGAGACGGGAGGGAAGGAGGACAAATGTAACCTGCTGTATTAGTGGAGTAGATAGAGAGAACCACACTGCTGTATTAGTGGAGTAGATAGAGAGAACCACAGAGACTGTATTAGTGGAGTAGATAGAGAGAACCACACTGCTGTATTAGTGGAGTAGATAGAGAGAACCACAGAGACTGTATTAGTGGAGTAGATAGAGAGAACCACAGAGACTGTATTAGTGGAGTAGATAGAGAGAACCACATAGACTGTATTAGTGGAGTAGATAGAGAGAACCACAGAGACTGTATTAGTGGAGTAGATAGAGAGAACCACAGAGACTGTATTAGTGGAGTAGATAGAGAGAACCACAGAGAGCTGTATTAGTGGAGTAGATAGAGAGAACCACAGAGACTTGAGTCATATTATTCCTCTGTGGCCTGCAGGAGAGTGGCACACTGTGTTTACATTCCACTATGAACCAGATTAGCCACATGGACCAGAGTGTCCCTATTCTGGGTATTTCTCTAAACCAGTTAAAAAACAGTTTAAACTGTGAAGGCTATATTATTTAATTTATATTGACCCTATAAATAATCTGGTATAATTTAGTATTATGTAAGGTTTTGCACCAAATCGTACCTTGTCAAATAATCCAAGCGCTTTACATAGATTGTGCATTACATTCACCCATTCACACACTTATGGCCGCGGAAACCATGCAAGGCACCTACCAGCACATCAGGAGCAATTAGGGGTTAAGTGTCTTCCTCAAGGACACAATCGACACTAACTCTGGGGGAGCCCGGGTTCGAACCGGCAACCTTGCGGTTGCTATCCAGTCACTCTGCCCCTGATCCACCGTTGCTGTTTTGAAAGTTTATAGTTAAAGAAATCTAACATACAGCCATCCAGCTTCTCCCACCCCTCACTGGGGAAAATCCCGGGAGGAAAATGGAAAAGGGTTGAGTTGTCTTGCTACCCTGTCGCCATGCCTTCGGCCTGGTGGAGATAAGTCAGGATGAGGCCAAGAGTCTAGTCTATATAACAGTCTACAGGCCACAGTCTAACAAGTGTGCATTTGTGGCATGCAGGAAATGTTTTGTCAAGTTGTAATATGATTGTCCCCGTGGCAGACGACACACTATCACTACAACCACTAATCCTGTTTACTTAACAGACTGAAATCCATGACAGATCATGGCGTGTGAGAAAAAATAAAAAATAAAAAACAGGCAGAATGTGCGCTTACACTGGAGCCAAAAATAACTTGTTTTGATGTGTAAAACTGGGGCATCAGAACGTGCTACTAAAGCTCCCAAAGGCTTCAGGGCGCTTAAGTGTGAGAATCAATATACTGCAGAGCAAACGTACGCAAGTGAATGAAGCATGAAGCACCGAAAATGTTTTACTTAAAGCTGCACTATGTAACTTTCCCTCTTCTACCCCGGGTTTTGAACCCGGGGTAGAAGAGTGTCTAGGGGAGACATGACCTTTGACACAATCTCAATGTCTCAATAGAAGAGCCAAAATGCAACCACCCCAATTGTATGAGTTAGCCTACTGTATTAACAAATGTACCGGTATTCATTAAAAAAAATATTCTGTTACGATTAAGTTCTTCTCATTTTGCCGAATGTCCCTTTTTCATAATAGACCTTGCAGTAAGCCCCGCCCTCTCCCCAGTGTCCTACCATGGGTAGGACACTTTCCAGCCGGGCTCATTCATTTCAATGTAATAAATATCATGGACATTACTCATTAAATACTGGTTCATTTTTGGGACCATACGGTTAAAATCTCTTCCAAATCTGTCAACAAGGCTTGCAATATGCGCTGTAAAGATATGTGCGTGACATTTCTTTAAAACAATGTTTTATCATATAGGAAAACTATTGGTGGAGAGGCTTGTCCATCACATATTATGCTTAGCTGTGATTGGACCATAGCAGTTTTGGGAGGGGCTTACTGCAAGGTCTATTGTAGTTTTCAAAATTCAAAAAAAGGTGTCCTAATTATGCCCAAAATAGAGACCTGTGAAAGGATTTTTATTCCATATTGGAGAACATACTCCTTGTTCACAACTTAAGCCTGCACTCTTTGCGTGTTTCCTTTCCTTTTCTCTCTCCCTGCTGAACATACATAATTACACGCCATCGCAAACACAAACTGTATGTCGACGCTGTTTTGTGTCCCTAACCCTAACCGCATGCGGAAGCCACGTAGTTGAAATGGCGGTGCGTCGGAATGCCACTCCCCGAGGAGAGGAGAGCTGAGGAGAGAGGATAATAATAAAATAAAAAAAGCATTTATATAGCATTTATATAGCACCTTTATCCAAGGCGCTTTACATAGATTGTGCATTACATTCACCCATTCACACACTGATGGCAGCGGAAAGGTACGGATCAATTAGGGGTTAAGTGTTTTGCTCAAGGACACATCGACACTAACTCTGCGGGAGCCCGGGTTCGAACCGGTTGCCATCCAGTCACTCTACCCCCGAGCCACTGCTAAAATAAATAACCATACAAAGCAAATGCTGCCTTTCTACTATTCTCAAAGTTTGAAAATGTCAAATGAGGTATAGGCTGGTTGGAACAGAACTGCCCTGCTGGGAGGTTTAACATGGACTCGATTTAGTATATGCGTTGATCCTCTTGGAGTAAACCGAGTCGGCGCATCGCCTGTCCGCCTGCTGTTCTGGCAGATTCCCGCCATCTAACGCTGAAGCTCACTGTCATTCAATCTGGCTCCGATGAGGGATGGCAATGGGACTAATATGCTGCTTATTTGCACCATCTGTGGCTGCTCTGAGAATAAAATACCCTCTACTACTACTGTAGTTTAAATAAAATACCTTAATACCCTCTACTACTACTGTAGTTTTAAATAAAATACCCTCTACTACTGTAGTTTTAAATAAAATACCCTCTACTACTACTGTAGTTTTAAATAAAATACCCTCTACTACTGTAGTTTTAAATAAAATACCCTCTACTACTACTGTAGTTTTAAATAAAATACCCTCTACTACTGTAGTTTAAATAAAATACCCTCTACTACTACTGTAGTTTTAAATAAAATACCCTCTACTACTGTAGTTTTAAATAAAATACCCTCTACTACTGTAGTTTAAATAAAATACCCTCTACTACTGTAGTTTTCAGGCCTGGGTAAGAATTTGTCGCACAGGGGTGTGGAGCGTAGAAGATTAGGGGTGCACGATCATGAAATTATGACCAATATCCGATCGCCGATTATTTGCAGGGTCATATCTGCTGATACCGATTCTGACCGATTCCAATATTATACATATTATACAATGGACACAAGCCTAGGTCCTATAGGGGTGTGGCGACCCAATAAAGTATTCAATCAATCAATAAATAATAGCATATACTCTTTTCCAAGTGTCTGTTTTCACAATTGAATGAGATAAGGACACAATTTAAATGTAGATTTATTTATTCTTTATTTATTTCTTGCTGGTGAAAATCGATGAAATAATCTGTATTATTTTGGGACCGTTCCGCGATACCGATATGGCATTTTTATGGCCGATTTCGATCATGCTACTGATTAATCACGCACCCGTATCGAAAATCGTACTAGGCTGCCCTACGACGAAGCATAAATGAAATCAGGCATTGCACGCACACAGGAGAAGATGATAATCATAAATGCATCTCTTATCTCCATGAGAATAATAGCCCACACAAACACTTCTGATATTCTGAACCTGCTGGTGAAATATTAATGGTGGATGTTGTGCGGTTTGTTGTTCGACAATGTAGAAAAAGTTTTACGCTCTTTAACTCGAGGATAAACAAAAGTAGGTCAGACGCCTAAAGGCCAATAAGTGAGCCCTGCACACTTGTTGTCGACAACAGCTATGAAGAGGTTGTTCTGAATGAACAACACAATGTAGCTACAAAACAAGTAGTGATAGGCCAAGGCTTTACAGTAAAGAAAAAGAGAGAATGTGAACGGTTCTGTCTCGAACCAGCACA
Organism: Benthosema glaciale; assembly: GCA_900323375.1. Lineage (NCBI taxonomy): Eukaryota > Metazoa > Chordata > Actinopteri > Myctophiformes > Myctophidae > Benthosema > Benthosema glaciale. The sequence goes on from OOFJ01140773.1 coordinate 18,634, forward strand.
CAAACGAGACATCCCGAAAATATGCCAACAAATAGCGTACCAATGTCCTGACAACACTCGCTCATCCCCTGGGTCACGGAAGTATGGAAAATATCATCTCATATAAGAATTGGAACAATAAACAATAAACCTAACCTTATAGACCAATTATTTGTTTACAAACATTGGGACTGGATGCACGGGAGACTGTTTCAAGTAATTCCCAACATATCTCCAAACCTGTTGTTTTGGGGAGCACTGGTTTCAGTCCATTCAACCTCCGCTAGTGAGGATCACCCTATAGACATTTATACTTCGTTGTGCAACAGTATTGCGCACAGAGAACAGCTGATATACAAGATCACATCGCATCGCAGGCGTGACTGTTGTGAGCTTAGAGGTCTGGGTGTGCGACACCATCGCAGGGCGAAGCATAAATTATACTTGATGGGCTGCAGGTGCGCGTGCATTTGTGCACAAACAGGCTCTGATGCCGTGATCATGAGCGCATCTCCTGTTGTTATGACAGCGACTGGAGGTGTGGTTTTGAGGACAACTGTTTTGAATTGCTATTATTATTCAAACACAACAGAAACCAAGGATTATATATTTCAAGGGCGAGAGATTAGAATAAGAATCTTAATCATTCTTTCTCCAGACTGGGAGAAAAACAGCATCTGAAAGTTTGATGGTGCATTTTTTTAAACGTGAGTGAAGTGAGAACTTTTCCATTGCATGTTATCTGTAGCCAGCCTGTGTGCGCATAGTGGTGTTTATCAGTGTGACGTTGTCTGTAAAGGCGTCTATTCCTAATAATAACCTCCGTAAAACTATGCCTAAACCTAACATTATTCCTAAACGTAACCCCAGTAAAACTATGCCTGAATCTAACCTTATTTCTAACCTTAACCTCAGTAAAACTATACTATGCCTAAATCTAACCTCATTAAGTTATTCCTTCACCCATGTCTGTCATTTTCCAAGTATTATGATACATATATATGATATATATATATATATGATATGATACATTGTATCAACCCCGGGTTGATACAATGTTTTTGGTTTCCATATTAGTTGATTTAGAAAACGAAAGAAACATGTATTGTACGTATATACATCGCTGTTGTTTCCCTCTCCTGAAATGTCTGTGTCAACCCAGGGTTATTTTAAAATTTAAATAAAATAAAAAGTTGGTCACAAAAAAAAAGTTATTCCTAACGTTAACCTCAGCAGAACACGCTCCACGGCAAAAAAAAGAAAAGAAAAAGAGGTCAAGTGGGTTTTGGGGCGAGCCTTCCAGTTAGCGTCAGTACCACTACCTCCTACAGAGTCGGTTGGCTCACCATGAGTTCCAGATGCTTGGGTGGCCTGCTGTGCGTCTCTGGGTGCTATAGATGGTGCTCAGATCTAAGCAATAGTTGTACTGAAGAAGAACTCAATGACTCTGAGTATAGGGTATTGTAAGTGCCCTGGGTCCCCAAATAATTGGAAAAACACTATACAGTTTTAATGATAATTATAATATAACAACAAAACAACTGTGTGATAGCCTTGACAAATGCTACGTTGGTTCCGTTGATCCAAGTCGGAACATCGGTCCATTGGTCATTAAAACGGCTGTCGTGTTAAGTGGGTCCATCACCATCACATCCAGAAAGACATCCAGAAACGGTCATAGAAACTGTGACAAAATGGTCAACTCGTCAACTTACTGCTGCTTGGTCTAGTGATGCCTCTGGGGATGAGAATGTGTTGTGTTGCCTTGATGCATTTGAGTCTCAAGTCAAGGGAACTCAGGGAAAAAATATAGTAGGCCTATAGGGTGGGAAGCTGGGGAGAATACATGTATTTTTAGTTCTGAAATGGAAATCAGATATTATAGTGTCATGGTTTGTAGTATACTACTCAGGTTCCAGATGGCTGTGGTTTGCATATTGAGTGCCACTGCAGAAAGAATAGCCAGTCTGAAGATCATGTTGATTCAGGTAGTATTGTTGCTGTCGGGCAATTTAAACTAATTTCTTCAAAAAATGAATGCCTTGCTTCACGCATACATCATATCAAAAGTTGCAGATCCACAAGCTTGAAACACGGCGCAAAGCGATGCGTTTTGAGCTTGTAGATCTGCTCTGCTTTTGCTATTTTTTATTTTTATTTGAATCCTGAAGTCTTGAAACAATAGGGAATAAGCCCGATTCAAAGTGGTTATTGCTGAACTGTCCATATTCATGTACCGGTACATCAATAAATGGCTTCAAAATACCATCGGAACTATTTTGAACGTATGACAGCCCCACTACACCTCCTCAACACACTACAAAAATATCCCACTGAGCAATAGTCGGCTTTTAGACGTCTAAATATTCGTCTAGAAAATGGGGTAAAAATAGTCAGTTAAGATTAGACATTGAAACAATTTCAACGTCTATTTATATAGACGTCTAAACAATAGCCTGGTTAATCGAGGTCTAAATAAAGACCGTCTATAGATAGACGTTGAAACAACGTCTAATCTAAGCCTATAGACTGTTAGACCACCATTTAGACGTCTAATAGATGCTCAGTGTATATGTCATATCCCACGTACATGTTTCATTCAACATACATATTATCAAATGTGTTTTTCAAAGTCCTTGAGTAAAACCAGTGGTGGATTGATTAACCCTTCGTGGTGCCCACTGCAGTGCGAGCCTATGACCCGTTTCAGTGCCCTCTGGGACGTTCTTCAGCGGCATTTGTTTCTAAATTTCTTTCACTTTCTCCATGCCGTTTGGTGTGTGTCCCCTGAAACCCCTAAAGGCTCATTCATAGATTTTTCGGTGGTTTAGGTGACCACCGTTCTCACCACCGAACGGTGGTTTGGTTGGCATCGTTCATAGTCTTATCACCACCGTCCCGCCACCCGCCGTTCGCGGGCGTTCCCGGTGACCACCGAACGGTGGTGAGTAAAGAGAGAGAGGTGGTTTGCAGTGGTTTGAGGTGAAAAACTACGTCATGTCGTAGTTTCCGGTGAATCGGTGGTCACCTAAACCACCGAAAGATCTAACTATGAATGAGCCTTAACTGTTCCCGATGAGCAGGTTGGCCGCTGGCATGGTTTCCTCCACTGTCAGTGTGCAAAGGTGTCTATGAATGGGTAATACCCAGTGTAAAACACTTCTAATAAACACACCATTTAGCATTCTTTTTTCTTTTCTTTACACTTAAGAGTGTCACCAGACTGTCAGCCTGAGCGGTTTAGTTCCTTTCACAGGTGGTCAATCATCTGATCTTTAAATAGCGGGCCCACCAGGGAGGGGCGTCGGCGCTCCATGAATATATACATGTATTTATGAGGAGGCTTACTTACAGTATACCGTGACCTACTTCTGTCTGGCTGCACACAGGTCTCAGCTATGCCAACCTCTGCTGTCTCTCTCTCTGTCTTTGATGCCTCCTCCTTCTCCCCGTCTAACACCATATATATGTTCTAAAGCCATCCAACCTGCCTGCCTGGTCCTCTCTGTCCTCTCTCTCTACTCCCCTCTCTTTCTCTTTCTCTCCCTCTCCCTCTCCCTCTCGCTCTCTCTCTCTCTCTCTCTCCCTCTCTCCCTCTCTCTCTGTCTCTCTGTAATCTCAATATTATGTGTAAGTATTGATCCAATGTATCGATTGCAGCTGAATCTAATCTGCTACTTAACCACACCGCAGGAAAAAGGTCAATTTAACCGGAGTCTTCTGGTAAGTAACAGCGTAGAGTGTTCCACGAGGTTGATCGTTCACACTTTCAAGATTTTTCAATAATGTTCAAAAGTGTGCGTGTATGTGAGCTTGTAGATTTGCTATTTTTGAATATCCAATGCTAAAATCTAAAACGACGCAGATGGATTACCGTTTTTTAATGGGTGCATCCAGATAAATGAATAGCAAAAATAACCAATCTACAAGGTTTTAGCAGCAACTTTTAAACCTTAATTTGACAGAGGCCTTTATTGAATGACAAGCAGCAAATGGTGCAGCCAGCTGGGAGTCGAACGAGGGACTGGCGTTTCAAAACGTTCAAGGTTCAAGGTTGTACTTTATTGTTACATCTTTTGTACCTGCGTGTACAGGTACATAAGAGCTTGGCTTCCTTACAGACAATGCAGCAGCATACAGGTTGCATAATATTCAAACAACAAAAGCACAGCAAGCAAAGGGATAGAATAAGAGTGCAGAAAAGAGCATTTGAGCATTCAAGAGTAAAAAAATAATAATTATAATAATACCATATGTACATGTAATGTGCATGTTGTCCCTGTATTTGCAAAGTAGGTAAACTTCCTTTTTCTAAACAGCTTCACAGTAGGTTATCTGTTCCATATATACAACACAGTTTAGTTTAAGAAGGTGCAGTTTAGGCTATATACAATAAGATTAGTTTGAAAGGTGCAATTGAGCATGATAGTGCGAGAGGAACAAGGGGTACAAGGTGTAACAACGTTTTTCTTTGCCCGGTTTCACTCTGGTTCTCATCAATTCGTTCATGTGTCTGATTGTTCGGGAAAGAAGCTTTTTCGCAATCTATTTCCAGTGGCTTTGAGACTGCGAAAGCGTTTTCCATGCGGCAGCATCTCAAACAGTTGGGATGGCTTGTGTCCTTCAGAATTCCACAAGCTTTGCTGACACAACGATCATTGTACAGGGCTTCGATGGGGGGGAGATCACATCCGCTGATGCGTCCGGCTGTTCACACGACGGATTCACCTATAATCATATAGTATAAATAGGGACATAGGAGTTTGAAATGATACTAAACACTGTAGATCAGAGATCAGAGCCAAAATTGCGAATAAATGAACGTGAGTCTATATAATGAGATGCTTCGAAATTCTATAGCCCCATGCCCTCCGTAGAAAAGCGGAATAGCAAATAGCAGATATATAAGCTTACAACGCCTCCTATTGTGAGCTTCTAGGTATCGTCTTTGTAGCAGATCGACAACCCGCCTCGTGCTTCGGTTCGAGGTTGTGGGATCTGCTACCGTAGGCGGCCCACACATTTACGGGGGAAAAACACACACAAAAGGTTAGAATATGGTACGGTACATAACAAGGCGTTTCTGGCCGACAGCAATAATAAAGTATAAATGGGCCTCATGGAGGGCTGATGACGTTGCAGGCTTATAGTGTGCAAGTGGAAAGTGTCATGCAGGAGGAAAAGTTGGGTCTAAGGTGGTGCAGGAGGAAATCTAAATCAATAGAGTTTGTCCTTGCTGGGCGCGTTAGGTTTCATGGCAATGTGCCCAATTAGATTCTGAGATATTTGTGCGTGAGCGTGTGTGTGCGCGCACGCAGTTGGACAGTTTGGCCTATGGACGGCGCAAGAGCAAAATTCATTGGGTGGGAGTCGTGGGAATATATTGAGTACTAGGGAGCATGAATGTTCACAGTAAATCCCATGAATAATGTTTTGGACTGAAGAATGAATGAATGAATGAATGAATGAATGAATGAATGGATGGATGGATGGATGGATGGATGGATGGATGGATGGATGAATGAATGAATGAATGAATGAATGAATGAATGGATGGATGGATGGATGGATGGATGGATGGATGGATGGATGGATGGATGGATGGATGGATGGATGGATGGATGGATGGATGGATGGATGGATGAATTAACAAATGAATGAATGAATGAATGAATGAATGA
>OOFJ01140776.1:0-10623 GCA_900323375.1 Benthosema glaciale
CTCTGAAGCTTCACGGTGAGGTGCTTCCCTGGAGAGGTGCAGACCAGCGTCTGGAGATAACAAGTGAGTACTGCTGATGGAAGAAGTACTCAATACTGCAATGTAGATATACTCCGTTACAAGTAGAACAGTATTCAAAATGTAACAGTATCGGCATACAAAAATATTACTCAAAGTAAAAGTACCCAAGTTTAAAATGTATCGAATTGTACTTTTTCCAGTAGGTCACCCAAAAATAACTTATTTTCTATTCATAATTGGTAGAAAATAAGTCATATTTTGGTATAGTAATGTAACGTACAGTAATTGAGTACATGTACTTAGTTACCAGTGCGAGTGAGCATGCAAAGTTGTGTCAGAGTTATGATTGTTACAAGGTGGCAATGGCATTTAACTCCAAATCAGGGTTTCCAGTATTTTAGCTAGTTTAAAATGTACACAGAAACTGCAATTCTTTTTATTTTTTGTGGTAAACATTATATTGAATTTTTATCAAGATATGGTAATATACTGCAAGAAGAAAAGGACACAATATATTACATGCAAAACTTGACAGAGGACTATAAACAGAAAAGACAGAACAAAATGTATTAATTCACAGAAAAAGAGCCATGTGTTGTCAGTGGGACCAAAAAGCAAGGACACGCACATATGTTGGGTATAACAACATGTACCAAATGTTTTTAATATTTAAAACTTCCAGTATGTAGCCTACACTTCCTCCATTTATTGTAAGAAAAGTTAACCAAACTCAGGCCTTTAGAAAACCTTCCTTGCCATTGCTTGTTTGGCTCCATCTGAATGTCATTTTCATTTTGGCTCTTGGCTAAAGGGCAAAAGCATTTGGTAATGTGTTTTTGCCTCAGTTTTAATGCAGTTTCCCTTATTATTTTTCATCATTAGTAGTTGTTTGGCAATCTAGAAATGTAAGATTATTCTATTACTGTACACGTCGCAAATTATTATTCTTGTATTTATTTATTTTCATATTTTGTGGCCTTTATTGATAGATTCACAGAGAGAAAGATGGGGGGAAACACACAGCAAAGGTTGTTTGGCTCAGGACTCCAACCCGCAACACACTGTCAGGCTGGATTACCAGCCTAGGTGCCTGGACCGCACGGCCGGCCCAGGACCATCGCAAATGATTCAGCATAAGAATGCCTAATTTAAAAGTCATTTAAAATGAATGATTCATGTGTTTGGTTTGGATGAAGAAATTCCAGGGACTTTCCTCTCTACTAGTCTTGCGTTGGCAGACAGTCAGAGATCGATGAGCAAAGCATTTGGAGACTGTCTTGTGACTCTACATCTCTACACACTCTGGAATAAACACACTAACACTGAGTGTGCGTGCGTGAGTGCCTGCGTGCGTATGTGCATGTGTGTGTGCGTACTGCATGCGTGCATACGCGCGTGACTGTGTGTGTGTGTGTGTTTGTGTGTGTGTGTGTGTGTTGGTGCATGGGTGTGTGATGTCACGTCATCATATTACAACAAGAACAAAGGGCTTGTGCTCACACACAATATCACAAGAAAACAGACTGAGCAAGTGAAACAAATGAAATCGCAAATTAAACTGCAAGACTATGTGTGAGGTGATGGACATCATATGTCAGCTCAGTGAAATGCCTATTTGTAAATTAAGCGGCAAAATAAGCGGCAGTTTTCACTGTTTTCTTTCCAATACAGGCTCTGGACGAGAAGGGGGCTCAATCATCATTGTGTTTCCAAAAGTAGATTTGAATTCCAGCCATGCACAGAAAAAACTCATCTAACCTTAATGAGGCCTCTTTTGAAGAGCTGATCCTTCAAGCTTCCTAGTGTATGATACACATAGCAGATGGCAGCTCCTTGTTTTAAAGTTGACGTAACCTCTGATCACGTCCCAGTTAGTAAAAGAGATGAAGAGATGCGAGTGCTGATGGACTTTCAAATCTGCTGCACTCACTTTGTTATCTCTCTCTCTCTCTCGTGCGCAAGCGCGTGCGCGCGCTTCTCAGGTCCTCAGATGACGCTAATCACAGTATACGTCCATCCATTTATATTTTCTTATTTCTTGGAAATGTGCTAGCACTTTGTACAATCTTCAATCAGCAGATAAAATAAGATAGTTTCCGCCCCTCAGTTGAGGCATCATTAAATGGCTGACAGAGAGCAGTGATCTCATTGCACTGACTTCATTCCCCTGCCCATCCGCATGCCCTTCAAACCTGTGAGTTGCACGTTCAATATGGTGGCAATCAGGTGATTGGTGGTTACCACTATGTAGGACTAAAAGTGTCTTGAAACCCCTAAGGGTTAGGGCTGTGTAACCTGTACCTTTTGATTATTTTCTTAGCAATGATTCTACTGATATACGTTATTGTACACTGGTGTAAGAAAAATAGCCCATTCACGTGATGTGAGTTTGTAGATCTGCTATATATTATATTTGTACCCTAACCTAATTTTGTCTAGAAGCATCATATCTCCCCAAAAATGCAGCCAAAAATGTAGGCTACAAAACAAATCTGTTCATCAATGGATGCCTACAACTATACTGAAATAGTGTTGTCTGCGTCCAGCCCCATAATTGCTAGCAGTCACACACCCATCCAAAAAAAGCAAAGGAAAAAAGAAAAGAAAAATCAGTTGCAAATGGAAATTCTGGCTGAGTGTCAGGCTTCTATTAGTGATCAACTGGCAAACTAAGGCAGAAGTAGCAGACCTCATTGCAAGTTGCAACACTGTTATTGTAAACAGTAACAGTTACAAGTATTATATTTTTTGTCAAAACTGTGGGAGGAGGGTTTGAAACAGAACTTGAACAAACAACATGTCACACTGTGCCTATGTCTTCAGTTGTATAGCAGTAACTGTTTTGTTAGTTAGCAGTCCAGAACATTGACCCCATGTATTCAGATATTCCAGTCTAATTGTTATGTACTATCTATTTTAAATTGTTAACTGGCAAGTGTGACGCAATCATGCAATAATTTGACACATGCATTATAGTTGAGCATGCTCCTAATAGGCAGCCAGTTTATGCATCTGGTCCATAGAAAAATACCTCTTCTGTGTTATTTCATCCAAATCTGATGCATGAGACTACAGTTGGATAAAAACAGCATTATAGTCTACTTGCCAGCCCATAGAGCCCCATTATGAACCCGGACATGTTGAGTGTACACCAAGTTTTTATGCAAGAAATGTTGAGTAGGGGTCCCCAGCATGTAGAAACTGCCGGATGCTAACTTGTGTATTTTGAGCAATTTTCACAATTGGCACAATATGTGACCATACCATTAACAACCTATATTAGGCAAAACATTTATTACATTTTCATCATGCTTTATGTAGCATATGATGACATGTCTAACTAGGGGGTTTTCATGATGCTGAATCCATTCCAAGCAAAAACACACTCATTGGGCTAAAAACGGCCATAGCACTTCTACATGCTGGGGATAATAATAATAATAATAATAATAATAACACTTTCTCAAATTATAAGGGATACAATGTTTTCACATTATAGCATTATTGGTAGGATATGAGTCTGTGAGAAAGGGTAGGTAATGCGCTTAACACCATTTCTCTAGTTTAGACCAATGTTTCCCCAAACATTTCATCTTGTGACCCAAAATAGAAGTTAATAAACAAAACAAAAATATTATTAATTAACCAATTAAGCCCAATTTCAAAATTTGCTCAAATAGCTGACAATAGCTCACAAAAGAACATGTCACATTGCAACGTATTCAGGTTGGGTTTCACAGGGACAGGGTGTCCTGGATATAAGGGGAATGAAGTTCTTCTGTATTTGGCTCTGGTCATTTGTTTACTGTTTATTTTATGCTTTCCATGCAGAAAATCAATGTTTGAGGGATAATATGTTAGAGAACGGTTATCTCTTTGTCAAGCATTATGCAAGCATCCACAGCAAACAGAGATTCTCTTGTTTAACTTTGCGAAGAGGTTGTTTCCCAAGAGTTTGAAATGAACGATTGTTCTTTTAATTTACCATATTGTGAAATACAGTATAAGCACAGCGCATTTATTTAATATCAGCAAAGTATTTGTAAACAGAGCTAAAAAGACAAGCTGTTGTTGTGAGCCCAATGCCTCTCAACCCAGATACTGACTGCACATAGTTCTAATTGAAAAGATTCATATGTGCTGAGTATTACTGGCAGTATTATCTTCAGTAACATTACTCTCCCCTCCCTTCCATGAAATCCTAAAATAAGAGCCAAAAAAATTCCCCACCAAAAATACACCCGAGAAGACAATGGGCCTCAGAAGTCTAGTGTCTCCTCAGCGTGCGTTGACTGAGAGCCAGGCGGAAGAAAGGATGGAGTGGTTTGTGGATGCCGTCCAGGCTCCGTTCTGCTGTGTTCAGTGTGTGGTCAGAAAACGCTCCTATTCATCTCCTACAGCCTCCAAACACTTTTATGGCCTCACAGATCATGCTGTGTGCACTTCAACTGCAGCAGGCCCAGGAAACGGTGAGGGAAAAGGTGGCGGTGATTCATGGTGATGTTCTACAACTTCTGCTTTTCTACAGCTTTGCTTTTCCTGATTATCCGTCACTTTGCTATCCCCACGTGTCCTGTCAAAAACCTTGTCAAACCCTATTCATTTCCCAGAATGTACACCGCTCCACTATAAAGGCTTTAGGATAGCATCATTCATGGTCACAAGCTTGGAGTTCAGAGTTCAAGACACAGGGATCTTACAATATATTGGAAATACTATTTGAAAGTGTTGCATGTCAGTAGTGGTTTTGGTTTTAAGTAGGGATGCACAATATAATCTGTAGCATAATCGGAATCGGCCATATCGGCCATAAAAATGCCATATCGGTATCGGAATGGTCTGAAAATAATACAGATTATTTAATCGGTTTTCACCAGCAAAAAATTACATGAAAAATTGTATAATTCTAGGCTTGTTTCCATTGTTCTCCTCTGTATAATATCGGAATCAGTCTGAATCTGTATCTGCAGATATGAACCTGCAAATAATCGGAGATCGGATATCGGTCATAATTTCATAATCATGCACCCCTAGTTTTAAGTGAACATATGGGTGATCATCAAAGTAACATGAAGATAAGCACACTGAGGGCTCTTTGTATGTGTCAAGGTTATAGTGCAGTATCTTGAGCCCCTGGTGGATCTAATAGGCATGTACCTGTTCAGTGTTACATGGTCCTGCTTTGGAGACAGAGCAGTCCTGTGTTTACATTCTGCCTCCAGTGGTGGCCTCTCTCAAACAACACAACTCAATCGAAGTGTGACGTTTTACTTCCTCATCAGTATCTCATCGCTTAGATCCTTGTTGCTTTCATTGACTTACAATAGAAGAAATCAGATATTCTATCAATAATATATTCCTTCCTACCGATACTAAATTACGACACAATCACACTATGAATGAAATTATTCAATTATTTAGTCTGGAACAGACAGATCAAAAGATTTACAGTCCCAGCCAGATGGTGGCGCATCATATTTCACCCATTTCCTACAAAATTATGTATGACAACATAGAATGTGGAGAAACCCATGCTGCATTAACATAAAATAGAACCTGCGTAACCACAAGAAACACAGAGGTCAAACATCATTCCACGGGGCGGTGCTGTGCACTTTCCTCAGGCCGTGTTTGAAGCCTTTTAGAATGATGTCTTTGTCAGCTGATGTGTTGCCCTGTTCCTGTGCCGTGTATAGGAGAGCAATCTGCAGACTGTTGCAAAAATAAAAAGGCTCCCTGCCAGCCCCAGAGAAAGCCATTTAAACATCTAATAGCTGTGGAGCAGGCCGGTTTAATGTAAGCCTTATTGTGATTACCTGACGTAATGACAGCCAATCCATATACAACCTGCAAGCCATTACTGTCTGAACAAGGGGGAACACATTATGCATCGCAGTGTCAGCATCACAGGGCCTGAACAATACAGGACCCCGGCAGCATGAAAACGGTTCCACACAATTATTTATATCCCCATGGGAATACAGAGGAACTATTTAAAACAGTTACACATCCCACCTGCCACAGCCTGTACCTTTGATGGCTGATGGAAAGCCTTAAAAACCAGCAGTCTGACCCAATGTAAACATAAACAAAAGAATGACCACAGTAGCAATCAACACATATAATTATATTATATTGTTAATAATAATAATAATAATAATAATAAACCTATTATCCTATTATACACTTTTTGAAACACAGGGTTATAAAGTGCAGTATAATAGGGCTTGCCGCTTACGTGAACAAGGAATCAGTAAGAAAAGTTAGTTTTCTGGTTTAGGTTAAACTGCTTGTGTTCAGGCATGATAGCTTGTCTAACATTTAGAAATGCTTGTGTTGGCATGGACAGCATGAACGACATACATGACAGAAATTGGTGGAAAATGTCCCATCTGTGATTCAGGGCAATTTTCCTTTCCGTGTCCAGGGAGAAAGATTGAGCAGTCTCTAATGCGTGGGTGCACCTGATTTTCCACCCTCACTCCCATTAACTAAATTGTAGGCAATTTGGGTCCAGAGAGATTGGAGTCGTGAGTTGAAGAGAAAAAGAACATTGACATAAAATCCACTGGCAGTGAGCGATCAGAAAAGCAGAGAAGTTTCTCCTCCACTTTGCATTCTTCTGTTCCCGCTGTTCTCCACCTGAATGACTACATTTCCAGGCAACCACTTCCCAAAAAATCTGTTTCCGCTCTTCTACGCTTGGCTACAGACACAGCCTTTGGGACTCCAATCCCAGCTCAAAGTTTAAGAAGTCTTATCATTAATCAGGATAACGTTGACTATCTCATTACACAGGCGTACTTTCTCTCACATTCTCAAAAGTGGGAGGACGAGAATTAATCAGTTTATCCTCCACTGTGAACCTCAGAATGTCTCTCTGAATGTCTTCAGAGAGGCATTATCTTGTTGGAGACACTTAAGCCTTCATGATGAGTTTGGATAAGTCTGTAGCTACAGCAGTACAGCATGTTTGTTGCTCGTGGATTGGCTGTTTTTATCTACACGTTTCCCGGCTGCGAGGCCTCATCATTAATCGCTCCGCTCACTCTTTATTCCGCGCTTTGTGCTCTCTTGCCATTGCCAATACTCGCTTTTGTTTCCCGAGAATAATGATGGTTTGTACAATTCCTCCACATACTCCTCCGCATTTGTGAGTCTGCGGTGTCTGTGAATGCACGCACGCACGCACATACACATAAACATTTTATTGCTAACAATTAACATGATTTATAACCAGATGCACCACAAAGATCACAGACAATGTATTTTTCTGTGGTTTGTTTTATTTGTGGTTTCAGTGTTATATTAGTTCTCAAGGCTTGGGATGTGGCTTCATGGAACAGGTGATATGGTGCTTTTGGAGGGGGAAGGCAGCAGGTCAGTAACGGACCCATGGGACGGAGGAAAGTGCGGTGAAGTTGCCCCCCATTCACTGACAAACGGACAGTTTATCATTTCCACCACTTAGTGGTAAAAAACAGATAACAGATTAAGACAAATATGCACCTGAATATGCTCACAACACTGACACATGACGCTCATTGTTAGGTAAAAATGCAAGTGCTTATCACATATTTTCACACATCAAAAATGCATTTAGGGTATTATTTTGTCCAGGTGTGGTTGGTATGGCAGTTGGAGAACTCAAGGGCAACTTCACAACAGCAGTGGATGGAGGTATCTTGTTGGTGTGTGTGTTTGTGTGTTGGTGGAGTAAATCATGTGATCACAGTGGGGCCTGTGCGTCCGGTCTTCTCGTGGAGCTGAGAGGTCTTCAGAGCGATGTCTACCAGGGGAGCAAGCATCACCTGCACACAAAGATGAAAAAACACAGAATTTAATTTAAGTTGCAAGATATCTGCTTCCTCCTACAAACTGGAGCCGGCATGTGACTATATAATTTCCGATATTACTTCCTGGCATCACAGAAACACTATCCACCTTAGCTGTTCTAATATATTGTTTTAGTGTTACTGTAACTGCCAATGCAGTCACACCCCATTACAATTAGATAGTGAAAAGGGATTCTTTACTACATGTGAAATGTGAGTATTTCAACCTGAGGAATGAGTTCATACCAAGGGGCTCTTTGTATGTACCATGTTACATGTTCGCTGTGCCATAATGAGCAGCATACACTTGAATGATGTAACATAAATAAATAAAAATGAGAACTTGAAAATGAAAAGAAGCCTTTCACCACTCCGTCTGGCCCTCTCACATGTAAGAAATAAATAAAAAATACACAATCCCTCCGTGTCTGTAAATCTAATCTAGCTGGAGTCAGCCAACAGATTCACTGGTCCATTTCCCATTCATCTCTGAAGATTCTGAAGCAGCACTTTCACTTATCTGGTCATGGAAGCTTTGGAAGCACCGGAGAGCATGAAGCAAAGTAAATAGTGCCTGGGCAGAACCTCATCATCGTTCTCTCTCTCCGTTCTCTCTTTCTTGCACTCAATTACTTCCCTCTCTACATCAGTCAAAATAACTTTATGAAGTGTCAAGTTGGAGCTCTTAATCTTATTTTTCCCTGAGGCTGTTTTTCCCCCCACTTCATTCTGGCTCTGATAACCGACCATAAGTCAAATGGAAAGCCAAGCGGCTCCATCTTCTCCGCTCTTCAAATACTGTAGGAGTTCTGGGACTTGTGTTTGGAACGCTGCACCCAAAACAAAACTGGTTGGCCCAGAGTTCAGGGGTCCTTCCAGCCCGACTGAAGCCTTTTGAGGCCCATTCTCCTTGACAGCAGAGGAAAACTTGGAGAGGAGCGGAGGCGGAATTCCTCAGCTCACAGAGTAAACGTGACAAGTAAAACAGCTCCCCTGCTGTGGCCCTCAAAAGCAGGAGTCAGCTCCAGCAATAATCCTATCCAACTGCTACTCAAGACCTTTTCCTAAATCGGGTACAATTTCTATAAAGTATCTTGGAGCTCTTATAGTCTCCACTATGTTTATTTTATTTTTTTAACTCTAATAATCATTGGTTGAATTCCATGTGGTCAGTATCAGCCTTATGCCCACATTGGTACCAATGTGGGCATAAGGCTGATACTGATAGTATGATATTGTGGCAAATTTGTGCAGTGTACGGCTCTTGGCACTGAGCAAACAAATGGACAATATATCAGTATTATAATATCATGATATGAGGATTTTGTAATATAATGATATAATGATGACACAAGTGCTGTCTATTCCTGGTTTTAATCACGTCAGCCCTATTTTATACTTTACATATTTTTTTGTTTTAAAGATATTTTCAAAAATAGCTCATCTACAGCAATGTTTTATTTTTTTGATTGTCACAATATGATATTGTCACAATATCAATGTTGAGGTATTTGGTAAAAAGAAAAATCTTTATAATGATTATGAGGATATTTGATTTTGCCCATATCGCCAAGCACTATTCTGAAACATTAATTTATTACACTTATAAGCACTGGCTACGTTTAGATGGCTGGATAACATCGTTGATTCACAGTCTCTATGACTTGCCTAGCTATTGGAATTTCTTTTTTAATTAATTAAAATAAAACATGTTAAAAAACAGATTGACCAATTGAATAAATCGTACCGACTGCACGCAATGGCCTTAAGTCAAGTCTTGAGAGTCAACAACCAAAAGATGTTCTGAACTTTAACTTCAATTTGTTCAGAGCAATGACATCATTGAACGTTTCTTGATGAGTTGGCTGAATCTAGTCCTGCTGGCTCTGACCTGAGGATCCTGGTAGATCTTCTGGGGGTCCTTCTCATAGCTGTCAATGTAGAGCCTGATGGTTGCCCCAGCACTGCCTGTCCCACTGAGGCGGAAAATGATCCTTGAACCGTCAGAGAAGATGATTCTCAAGCCCTGAGAAAGATAGAAAGAGAATGAAATAATTATGTGGAGGAAGCTAGCATGGTTATTCAATGTAATTTAAAACAGACATTGTATACTTGCCGTCTTGGGTCATTCAGCCACAAAAAACATTTCTAATAATATTCCAAAATTACGAGGAAATTCAGTTTCAATCAATTTGGTTCATTCAAGTGATTTATAGTAGGATTTTTGGGGTTTTTTGGGTTTTTTTTTTAAACAGTTGAAATGAACTGCTTTGGAAGAGATTGAACCATTTATACCCAATATAATTTGTTGACCGGAGTCCACAAAGGTCTATATTAGGGATTAGGCCCCCCTCTTCCCCCCCTCCCTTCACCTATTGGCTATTTTTACAAGCACATCGCAACGTGACACATCTGCAGTGTTGTCAAGTAACTAAAGTAATATATTACTATTAGTAATATTATTACTTTTTTCCAGTAATAAGTAATATAATATTATTATTTCACATTTTGAGTAATATATATTACATTTACTTTTTTCCAAAAGTAATATACTATTTTCTACTATTTTTGGTGGAACTGTGAGTTTGAGTGTATATTTATTATAATGGTAGACTGGGTTGACATCAAGTTGCTTTGCAGGCTGCTGATCCGGTCTAGATCTAGACTAGATCGAGACTAAAGCGGATACGGAAACGATGCGCACTTGACTGTAGTAAGTTTGAAGTATCGGATGCAGAAGGTCAGTTGTTCCACCTTCCGGGCGCTA
>OOFJ01140776.1:10643-33908 GCA_900323375.1 Benthosema glaciale
ATTTCTTGTGATATATAAGAGTATTTATTTAGCGATATGTTCAGGTATATTGCACATGTTGACATCTCCAGTGTTACTAAAGTAATATATTACTATAAGTAATATTATTACTTTTTCCAGTAATAAGTAATATAATATTATTATTTCACATTTTGAGTAATATATATTACATTTACTTTTTTCCAAAAGTAATATACTATTTTCCACTATTATTTGGTGGAACTGTGAGTTTGAGTGTATATTTATTATAATGGTAGACTGGGTTGACATCAAGTTGCTTTGCAGGCTGCTGATCCGGTCTAGATCTAGACTAGATCGAGACTAAAGCGGATACGGAAACGATGCGCACTTGACTGTAAGTTTGAAGTATCGGATGCAAGACTTTTGGGGAAAAAGATCCAATTACTGGGGGCGAGGATTTTTTTAAAATATTTTAAGTAATAAGTAATAAGTAACTAGTTACTTTTGGCAGGGAGTAATAAGTAGTGTAATATTATTACTTTTTTTTAAAGAATAATAAGTAATAAGTAATACATTACTGTTTAAGTAACATTTTGACAACACTGCACATCTGCAGATCTGCTATTTCCACCTAATGTTAGCCTATTATGACATAAGCTGTAAAGGGAACGTTCATGAGGTTAAAAATGATCAGAGTATTACATAACACCCCCCTGGATGCTGGCTCTCACCTGGTTTTTGGACACACTTCCGTCCACAGGGTCTGTGTAGGCAAAGTTGTCAGAAATGGCCACCTCGTAGGTTTTGTCACCTGAAGAGAACGTCTTTCCCACAAAGGCTGGGTCGAACATGAGAGTCTCAAGATCTTTGATCATCTTGTTGGCAGCGTCTGAATCCACTTCCTCATAGTCATACCTGGTGAGGGATGGGAAGTGTTATAGCACTTTATAGCAGATATCATATCATGTCAATAATGAGTAAGTTTGTCCTTTTTAAATCATATACAGTTTGTCATAACAGTAACGCATCCCTATAGAAATTATTCTGAAATGGGGACAAAGCCTAACGATTCAATCTTTTAACATACTGCAGTTCTATAACATGCCACTAGGTGGTATAAATGCTCCATCATTTTATCAGTGATAGTTATTAGGGCCAATAACCCAAAACCCTGCTCAGCATTTGGGTGAACCGCTGTTCACACAAATGTAGTCTTGGGACCCAGTCTCATTAACGAAAAAAAAGAAAGAAAAGAAAAATACACACATTCTTGTGAAACAAGGACCTTCCAGAACTAAACCAAACCTATAATTTCTGTTCTTTAAACAGTCTCGTGGTGAGAAGTTCCAACAGGTGTGTTAATGGGTGAGTGTGAATGACATTGTAAAGCACATAAGAATGGACGGCAAGACGTCCACTTATTTATAAAGTTTAACTTTACTGGTGGAATATCATGTTATCCGGGCTCCAGGCGCCGGCGGTAATTATTTGTGTCCAACTACCAAACCATTGGAGAACTATTGGCTTCCCATTACAAAAAACAGTTCTGAATTGTTTCAACAGACACAGTTACATGGTACTCTGCTGACCTGGTGAAAAAATTCCTGCCAAAAAACTGCCAGTGGTCTTTCATAATTTCCTCCACACTCTGCTTCCTGGAGGCCATGATTGACAGCCAGGCAAGCACCGCCCACAGGCCGTCCTTCTCACGGATGTGATCAGAGCCTGGTACACAGGGAGGAGCGGGGAAGACGAGAGGTAGGAGAGAGAGAGAGTGGGAGAGAGGGGAGAGGAAGACATGTGTTAGCAAGTTAACAACCTGGAATGAAGTGCAAGCTCTAACCTCCCTCCCGATGAGTATTAGAATATCTTGGAAATGAAGGTGACGGGATATTTATAAAACACTCCAAACTTTGTGGTCAAAGAGCACAAAGAGTTGCACAAAGAGCTGCTTGATGGAGATGCAAACAGTTTAAAAGTAAAATAGGCTGGTGCTTCAAAGGTCAGTGGGACTGAAATACTGAAGAAATCCGAGCACTCAAAAGTTTCAAAAATGAGGAGAGGGTGGATAAAAATTAAGGTACTTTATTTAGAAAATGTAAAAAGAAAGCCAAACTTGTAGTTTGTTCTAGACTCTAGAGTGTAGCGTCTTGTTCCTACACACAAATTCACTCACCAGTTCCAAAGCTCTCCTCTCCACACAGAGACAGCTTGCCAGCATCCATCAGATTCCCAAAGAACTTCCAGCCAGTGGGAGTCTCAAACAGCTGTATCTTCAGTGATTTAGCCACACTGTAACAGAAGGACACGTGCGCACAAACACACGCACACACAGTGAATTCAAGGTTGAATACATTGGCTTTATGTGACAGACTGAGCCGACCCCACACCAAACTTATATAATTTCAGAAACATTGGATGATTATTAAATGTAGTGTGTTTTACTTGTCCAGGGCTCCACTGGTGGGCATACTGCGGGCCAGTCCTTTGACACCAGTCTTCTGGAAGTAAGGGATGCAGGTGATGTTGGCCGCGATGACGGCCACAGAGTCTGAAGGGTTGACAAAGAAGCCGTTCTTCCCAAGCACCATGTTACGATCCTGAGATGAGAAGACATCATAGAGCCGACATCAACTCAGTTCATGAACTGTCACACTGTGTTGTAGAGCCAGACCCGATGTATCGGCCATTCGTTTTTTTTTACGACATCAGTATTGGCACCCAATGTGTCCCAATTGATTTCTTAACCACTTTCAACCTGGCCTTTTTTGTATAAATGAAATGTTCTCAAATAGAAACCTTTGATCAAATCTATGTTTTTCTTAATTATTGCACTTTTTACAGAATATCTGTCAAAAAACATCAGCAAGGAGTGAGTGGTCCAAGACTCGTTCAACTTCAAATTGTGATCAGACCCAAAAATCTGGCACGGTCCGATGGGGCCGGCTCGAATGTGTTGAGACACCATAAAACGGCCCTATATAGGAATGAAAACCTACTCCGTCGCCATCGAAGGCAGCTCCAAAGTCATACTTTCCCCCTTTCATGGCATTGACCAGGTCAGCAGCGTAGGTTAGGTTGGGGTCAGGGTGGTGGCCCCCGAAGTCCTCCTGGGGGACACAGTTGACGGCAGCGCTAGCTAGAGCGCCCAGCTCTTCACAGGCAATCTTCTTCACATAGGGACCAACCACTAAGCAAAAAGAGTGAGAGATTGTTATTAAAAATGACACTTTGCACTGCAATACTCTCAGTCATGTGGATTTGGTTGTAAGGTTGTAATAACCAGGGAAACGCAGGCCCAGCATGACGTCACGCCACATCGCCTTATATAAACTGGCGTACAACGAAGAAAGTGCATTAGTGCATTAACATAAGGCGAGAAACAAGAAGGATCTACATGGCACTTAAGGCTATCCGAGAAAGCCTTGCATTCAAGTGATTCATTGACTAGCTCCACTTGTCCCGCATGAACCAGCTACATACCTACATACATACAGTCCTTTTAAGCTACAGGTTCTCCCCATAGAGAATCAATTTTGCAGTTCCTGTATCGCCATAAAAAAATATCTTTATGGTGATCTTCAGTCTTGCAATTTCAACAAATTTCCTGCAGTGAATTAGTTTTGCTGTTGTATAAATTACAAAATAAGAAGCATAGATAATGTGCAAGAAAAGGAAGGAAGTCTGTAGGATTATTCAGAATCCTTTCCTTAATAGAAGAGTTCGTTAAAATACAGGCATAAAAAGTGCAAAACAAAATATAATAACAAAACAAAAAACATTTGAGCTTTCAAAAGCACAAGTAACACAGACCTAATAACACAAAACATGCATAGACACAGTGATGCAAATAGGCTACATCCTGCATTATTAGACTCACTAAATTGAGAAAGGACGCAATCATGTCACCCTCCAGGGGTCCTGGGAATCGGATGCAATACTGTACTCAGTACTCAGTACTCAGTACTGTACTCTAACGTTGTTTAAGTAGGACTCATAAAATGTCTCTGGGACCAATCTAAAAGACCACCTCTGGGTCCTGGGATCACTGTACATTATACTACAAAAAAGACAGAGCCCATCAAAGGTAATTCAGACTCCTTAAATTCACTTGGGAAGACTTTCTTTGGTTAATTTCCAACTTCCAGGATTCCACCCACAATACTTCTTGGAGTCGTTATAATGGTTGCTCACCTCAACCAGTCTTTCAAAAAGCAGTTCTAAAAAGCATTTTAACTATTTTACCGCCAATACCACCATCTGGTGTCTGAATTGTGTATTCCAGGACTGCCAGTAGTGCATTCTTCATCGCACCCGAACCGGAGTGTTATGAGCACATAGAGAACACAGTTGTGAGCCGTAATCAATTCATATTAAAAAGGGCATTCAGAGGCGATCACGGCAAGGAGGGCGTTTGGAGCAGAAGGCTGTCAAACGGCGATCTCGGCGGTAACAGTTAATAGACCTCTTTGAAGGTTGTGTGAAGGTTTCCACATACATGAAATATGAGCATGTACTCTGTAATATTTGTAGCTCATGTAAAGGGCTGGCTTGTTTTGACACACAACGGTAGAATTCCCCTTCTTCATCAGTATATCACACGATGCGGCTTCAAGGAGTTGCATTTTTGTGTGTTTTTCCTACCTCCGTGCATAGCGTCCAGGCGGACATTAATGTGGTCCTCTCCGGACAGAAGATCCTTCAGTGCAGTGAAGTCAAAGATCTCCCTCAGCATCTCAGCATATGATGCCACAGAGTCCACAATCTCCACTGTCATGAGACAAAGAGGAAACAGACTCAGTTAGACCCAAGAGGTATGGTAAGAATAAAAACACGTAATATTTAATTTCACAATTGCCAATGTTGTGGATTCCTTCATTCTCTAATCCCTTTCATTATTAGAAAGATTGAAAATGTATTTCCCCATCCTGTACTAAATCACTTACGTATATCCACATCACCCTCAGTGGTATATTGGCGATTTATTCATTCGGAGGCACGATATTTTAATGACACTCGCACTCGTGCGCAATGCACGCACATACATAATGTATGTTGTGATTGATTAATATTAGCTTTGAGGGTTAGTGTAAACACAAACATTGTGTTAACACAAACATTGAATGCCATTGACAATGAATGGCCAGGTTTGAGGATTTATGTAAACACACACAACACACACACTATTAAGCTGACACGACATCCGGCCGCGGTGCTTTGGATCTTCAAAATAAGGGTTAAACTAGTGCAATATCTTGGCATTATTTGAGGCTTGATCAATGGTTGACACCGGGTGGTTAAAACTGTCAGATTGCAACAGACTAGCATTTTTTAATCAGCACAAAACCGTCTGAGACGAAAGATTATTTTCCCCTATTATATGCAAATTGCAGAATGCAGTCAGCAGCGCTGGTTTGGAGTGTTGCCAGTTCTTCTTATTATAAGTGACTTTGGGCTAGTTTTACTGTATAGCTTAATATTCATAGGTGCATGTTGCTTATTTTGGATTGCTTTCATGATTCTTTTTAAAACATAGCAGATAATAGGGCTCAAGTAGTAAAACTGGTTACTTATACACGAGTTTCTCACCAAAACAGACAAAGATAGCATTATTTTCGCTAGCCTTGCTTTGGAGTTTATCTGGAGTTGATTGATTGGTATTATATATATTAACTGAGAGTTTATATTGAGAATATGGTATCTAGTTCACACTACACCAATACAGCCCTGAAACATGACGAGTAGACTAGAAGTCCACTCTACAGTGGAGTAATTTAACCCCCTCATCACTACAACATGGATAGTGTCGCTCCCGACATCGGCAACCGACCGGACATTATCTGTTCTTCATCAACGGGTTCCGGTGCGTCGATAAGGCGATATGGACGGCAAACAACGGGAGCTTATGGTTGGCGAGTCTCCTGCCGACAAGCTCGCAAATGGCGACTGGCCATCATGGCGACTGGCCATCATCAATGGCGACTGGCGGTGTGGAGCCAGCTTTAGTCTTTATAAATCTTCTCAAGGAATGCCTTGAATTATAGGAGCTGAAACTAAAAGTGTGCTTTGAGCAAGCATTACTATTCTGCTTCGATGGTGTTGCTGGCTGAGGCATGGATATTAGGAGGCAGAATATTATTGGCAGCAGCCCTACTGAAGCAAAAATGCTGTGTTTCTAACGTGTATACGACTTGTTATGCAAAGTAGCCATTTGGGGTTCCCATGTTACTTGGCTCATGGATCGAAAATGACATGCACCGTACCGTACCGTACCTGTGAACTGAGTGGTGCTGTCTGTACTCTGTTCGCACCCTGTTGATATGTTAAACATAGTAGGGACGGACATAGTTGGTACTCTCAACATAGGGACAGACATAGGGACATTTTTGAGTGGCTGCACCACTCAAAAATGTAAGTAAACAAACACAACAACTTTTCCTGTATGGACTCATGAAATATTAAACACTTACTTATTTCTATTTGTGTGTTCAGGGATGTGCCTTCACTCTGCTTGTCACTATACCTGTGAATGTGCTCATCCCGGCCATTGTGGTCACCTCAAAGGTATCTCTGCCTATCTTGGATATGTCCACTTTCAGGTCAGGACAGATGTAATATTCCTTCAGACTTTTGCTGACCTCATAGATTTTGTTTGTAATTCCCTCTGGTGCAGGCCCTAGGATCAAAGATAAAGAGCAGTGTCAGATTTTGCCTACGTTTTACATGCAGCTAATCTTGTAACATACAGGTCATATACTTTACAACTGAATCCTGCAACCCACAAGATGTCTTGAAAATCATATGAATTACAAAGCCTGTCAAGTGTGTACATTTCTTTTTATGTTGTTTGCACTGCATTGTACCAATGTACGTAATTTGGCATTTGTGCACACGTGTAATGTAATGCGCACGCATGCACGCACGCTCGCACACACACACACACACACACACACACACACCAAAAAGTTGTTTGCAACCGAAAACCAGTAATTTGCTACGCAATGAGTTGCAACTTGCACCCGTTGCAGGTCAGTGTAGTTTAATGAGGATTCTGTTGCAAGTGCTTGCAGTTGCAACTTGTCGCATTGCGAATCATTGGTGCGAATTGGGCTTAACATTCTGAGCAGTTTATCATCGTCAAGACTACATTTAGTTATGTTTTATGCTTAGAATGTACAGAATCAACATTCTACATGCCTCAAAGAATAATAGTTCAAAAACACCTAATCTGTCTCCATCTGCCCCTCCTCCTCCTTTAAAACGATGCATCGATACATGGAGAGTAAGAGTAAGCCCCAAACACAAATACAACTTTAAATGTTAAAACTAAATGATGAACTTAGACTATTAGCTCATTCTGTGCTACCAGCCCAGGCCAAAGTGTGGCACCAGTGCCAGTCAAATTCGCAAATTTCCAAATTAGAAGAAGAAAATCTCTGGATGTGCAGTCCATCCTAGCAGATTGTGACGTAGCCTCCTCCTCGAGCACCTGTAAGAGTGGATGTTTTGATCGTGCAATCTATACATGCACTTCCACTTCCAACTTCCAAACAGTGGATTTTGGCTGGTTTTGAGCAGAAAAGGGAGTAATAAGCTCATTGGATCGAGGTGGAGGCCGTCTAAACATGTGAGTAGAACATAAAATAATAATAAAAACAAATGCATTAAATTTGGATTAAAGAAAGACGTGATCTCACGTTTTGGCATGAGTGGGGGCCTGGGGGGAGGTGCAATTAACGTGGGCTCACAAATCTGGCAAGGATTGTGTTAGTTATAATCACTTCACTAGTATTCACTAGTAAGTAATTATGGATAGGGACATGCACCAACCATCCTTATCCATATGTTTTAGCGTTACATCCTTGACTCACCTCCACTGGCAATGTTGTATTTGATGCCAAAGTCTCCATTAGGTCCACCTGGGTTGTGGCTGGCTGTGAGAATGATGCCTCCCACTGCCTTGATTTTGCGGATCACACAGGAAACTGCTGGGGTGGACATGATGCCATTCTGACCAATCACCAGTTGGCCAATCTGCATGAAAGGACAGACAGAGGAGTAGGCATACAAACCCACAGATGCAATACAGGAGAGGAGAGACAGTAATAGTGCAGAAGTTAATGCAAATATCCATTCTGACGTTGTATGCATTTTAGTCTGAACGGGGGGAGACAGATATTCTTTTAAAAAACATGCTTTTAAATAATAACAAATAACAATGTCGTTAAAAGAAATAATTCTACAAAAAAATAAGTCCTTGACTGGCGGCACAAATTAAGCGGTTTGCTAGGTCATTAAACTACAAACAGGGATGCTTTTTTGTTCTATTGTGTATTTTTATTTATTTAACATATTAGTGTGGATGTGGTTGCCATGTCCTCACTAAAACCATACTGTATATGACACTAGTGCTGCACGGTGCCAAAATGACGTCAAAATTCAAGTACATGTTTGTTGTGTAATATAATGTTTCAATTTACTGTAGTAATGATGAAGGCCGTGTTTTTATAATAAAACTAAACACTGTGGAGCAGAGCTGTCATAATTCTCTTCTTTTTGCACAGTAGTCCAGCACCAACAAGGGACTGGATGTGCACAACTTACCTGTTGTTTTTAACTCAAAATAAACAATTTACTACACTTATCATTTTCAAATAGTGCATTTCCAGAGAAATCAAGTGTTGGGCAAGAAATGGGACACGGGAATGCCGGTAGAGCAGTCGGATGGGAACCATGAGGTTCTCAGTTCGATCCAGGGCTCCCCCAGAGTTATTGTTATTAAGTGTCCTTGAGCAAGACTCTGAACACCTAATTGCTCCTGATGTGCAGGTTGGTGCCTACTGCCTATCTATGTAAAGTGCTTTGGATAAAGCGCTATATAAATGCACCATTTACAGACAGAAGACGGGTACTATGACAAGCGTATACAACAGATATTACATAACCGGGTCCTGAGGGGCATTTTGCAACTTGCATTGATCCTGTCTGCGCAGGCAGGTGCATCATGTCGTAACTTTAATAAAAGGTGACTTCTGTAAACTGATGACACTAGCTTGAGCTACAGCAAGCATTTTTCCCTCAGTATTTGACCATGTAGTGTTTGTCTATTTCTGTGCTTACAAAATGAGTATGCAGTCCATCTGTGACTGGGGTTCAAGTTCCCTTTTCCTAATGACAAGCATTAGTGACAATTGGAGAAACAGCTCAGTAATCTATGGAAAACATTAGGTACAACATATTTTATATGAACATTTTAAAAAGCGGTTTTCCCTCTATTTGAACATGCAGTTCCCATCATCTCTGCAACGGTGGAAGACCAGTATGCAGGACCATAGACATAGGACAACGTGACTGGCTGCACGTTCCTCACGTCACGTCACGCCCACCCACCATTCAGTCACCAAATTCAGAGGATGGCATCATCAGGTCGGCAGCAGCATCATTATGAAACAACATCACCCACTGTTACAACAACACCGTACTGCGAAATACAGCTTCTTTTGTGAAATTGGGTTGAAAAAGGGAACCGTTTTGAAATGAAGAACAAGCTTTTTTAACAGGTAGTGCAGTGGTGTCTCTGCGAGCGAGGGTCAGTCGAGTGCGTGAAATGCCAAAGGTACCGTTTTACATGCAAACTGACCTCTGTGCAGTTCACTAAAAGATCACAGTCGACATCTGTTTTGGAACCTCAACCTCCAGAATTGCACACACACGACACCTATCAAATTCACATTCACAACAGGAAAACCATGCACTCACTGTAATAAGCATATCTAAATCAGTGCAATTTGCACAGAATGCAACCCATGTTTAACTTAAAATGTGATTTATTATGAAAAAGCTAAAAGGTCAGCGAAGGCATACTGTCTGTAAGTAACGTTATTCTAAATTCTAGTAATGGGAGACTGTAACTTTGGGTCAATATTGCCCCAAAGTTAATCACATAAGGAAGTTATTATAACCATGCTGTCATGTGCACATCAATGAAAGTTGTCACTGAACTGAAGACGCTGTCAATTAACTTGTGTTGACAGCTAGCTTAACGTTAGCTTGTTAGCGGAAAGGCTGTGTTTTGAATGGAGACGAGGGCACGGTGAGATATATATTTTTATACAGTACACAGTACAGCTACTGACCCCGTTGGCAGCAGCGATCTGGATGATCAGCTGAATGGCTTCCTTCATGAAGAACCTGCCATCCCCTCCCACCACCACCGTGGCAGCCTTGCGCTCAGCGGGCTCTATGACGGACAGAATGCTCTGGATGAAGTTCTCCGCATAGTGAGGGTTCTGCTGGAACACAGTCACCCTCTTCCTCAGGCCGCTGGTGCCGGGCTTTTGGTCCGTGTACGGCTTGGTCTGCACGACTTTAGTTTTCACCATTTTGTCCCCCGGTTAGTTCCTTTCCTGCTGGCTGGCCTGCCCCGGCCCGTGTGATGCCACAGCTCGGTTCGGTGATGATGGCAAAATGCAACAACGCACAGCAGCACACCCTGGACCACACCACAGTCACTACACGTACACACACACACCACACACCATGGCATGGATACTATACGATGACCCGCCCCCTTCTCTTAAAGGGCACGTACACAGAAACAAATGACACTTGGGAATGGAGGATTAACTTGAACGTTATCACATTGTTATAATACCTAATTTAGTTTACTTAGGGTAAGCCTTGTTAGCAGTAATACTTAACTTAGATATGGTAGCCTATAGGTTTGATTGATTGATTTATTGATTGAAGTATTTATTAACAGTTTGCGGAATGGGTACATTCCACATGAAGGCACAAGAGTGGTTCTCAAACCTTTTAACTTCAAGGACCCCCATAACTCTGAGATATAATAATGAGTGTACAAATGCATGGTCCACTTGGTTCCATTTGTACACTCTCTGAGTTACAGGACTGTAAGGAGACATTTGGAACCCCCGGCCTCAAGGATCCCTAAGGCAGTGGTTCTCAATGGCGTCCTGGAGGCTGGGACCGCTAGGAGTCCTTGAGGGAGTTTCAGGGCCAGGGGTCCCCAGCAAAAGTTAGTTAGGTTTCTGAACCAAATGGACGTTTATGGGTACGTAACTCAGAGAGTGCACATATGGGTATGTCTCACTCAGAGAGTGTACATATATAGAACCACATTTTAAATGGAAATAAAACTCCTATGGGATTAAGGCATTCCAGAATTGCAGTTTTTATGTTACTATAGAGGGTATGCGCGTGACATCATCATCATACCTGGAACTTATGCAGGAACGCCTATTGAGTGGCAATTGGCAAAAAACTAGATGATAGCCCATACATCCGAAAATCTGATTGCATTAAACGACGGTAAACAACATTAAACTCACTTTGCAAACACTTTGCCAATCGATTTCCCATTCAATTTATGCATGCGCATTCCCTCTATAATGAGCGTTCAATACAGGATAATATGGAGATGTGGCTCTAACATTGCTGTTTATTATGAAACATGGGCCAGTCACAGGCCCGGCGCCACAGGGGTGCCAGAGGGGGCCTGGCACCCTCAGTTGCAAATTCTGCATCCTTGGTTTAAGTTTTATGTACATGTTGTTTTACTATATAAAAATGAGATGTGCCCTGAGCTCTCGCCATTTTCAACTGCCCTCATATCCTGGAACCGAGAATGGCCAGTCAGGCGAGGTCACTGCTGTTTACCTATTGCAACAGTATGTTTGATCACCATGTTAAACAGAACAAAGTTGAAACTTTCAACATGACAGTCTGTCTGTCTGTGATGGTTTGGTTTTATCCTTTAATCTTGTGACGTCTATCTACATCTGGCACTCAACATTTCCAGATGTTCTGAGCTGGGATATAGGACAGAATATGAATGAACTTAGTGTGGCAATGAGCAACAGAGACCAGTGGAACGTGTGTTGAGGACACTCAAAGGATGATGATGACAATGATGATATATTATCAACTCAATTTACAAAATGTATGATTTCCTACATGCATTGGAATTCAGGAACAGTTATGGCAAAGATGCTCCAGTTGCTTAGTTTAATTTACTAATAAATATATAACAATTCATTCATTCACATTTGTTATGAAACTAATTATTATATTAATATCAAAAATGTTAGGGGGTCACTCCTTTCCACTATTGGTATATACCGGTAATACATTTGTCTTACTAAATAATGTGACATTATACAATTTAACAACACATAAATAAAACATTACAAGAAAGTGACTCATTCAAAATACATTCAAGATTTCAAAAAAAATACTTGAAATTTGCTCAACTTATTCACAGTCTCCCGATTTACAGCAGCCATTCAAACTGACCCATAACACAGGGACTCAGCTTTTCCAAAACGAATACGTTCCCCAACCAGTCCCCAAAAGTCTGTGATGAGAAAGGAAGAGCAGACATGGGGCTCCTGAGATTAAATACATCTGATCTCACATGTCATGTGACATTTAGTTTAGCCACCTCTACTGTTACAGAAGAGAAAGTCAAAGTGCAACATAATGGCTGGGTGGGAGATATAAATAGAAGGTCAAGACTGCAGTCAGCTGGAAAGGCCAAGGACAAATAAAGTTTAGACCCGAGTGCAATGCAGAGGAATGTGTTCCACTGCCAGACTAATCTCCCTCTAGCCCACACCACACTGCAGCCATATTAAGAATACACACATAGTGGAAAGACAGAGAGAGAGGTGGCCAGTGCGTGGCCATAATAACAGCATCAGCAGCATATACAACACATGGCCAGTAACTGGTGCATTAACTAAACACAATTACAAAGTAGCGGGAATAGATTAATAACTAGTGGATTAACAACCAGATTGAACTAATTAACAATTAACAATGGTGCTTCCTGGACTACAATTCCCATAATGATTTGGTGCACTGCACCTCCTTGTGGATATGGGGAGGGCTGTCTTACTGAGACAACATGTAGTCCAAGGATAGTAGGAAGTGAAATCTAAAATATTTAGAACCACATATTACAAACATAAAGACCCCCAGGAAAGTGTTCTAAATCTTCTAAACGCCATTAACACATATTAGTTTTTGCAAAAATGGTGAAGTGTCCCTTTAACACTTACATTGTCATTGGCCTGGATGGCTGGTGTAGCCATCTGACCACCTAGACTGAGATACGTTTGAAAGGGGTAGGCAATAAAAGCTTTTGGGTGACACTAAATTAGTGGATTTACATGTACAATATATAACGATATGTAAACAAGGATAAGAACTGAAATGAACAGGAACAGAACATGCATATCATCTCGTATTATCGTGCACAGACGCCAGTCTCTCTGATAAAGTAGTTGATGGTCATCATATAATAATGTATATCAATATGCTTACGCAGATGATTGTTTCGCCACTGGGTCAAGCAAATAAGGTCATAAATCACAACAGTTAATACAATCTATATGCCTACATTGGTAGGACCCTTGTCCTACCAATGTCTGTCGCCTTTGGATAGTGTAATTTTTCTGCCTTTATTTGAAAGTGTACAGTAAGCTGTTAATGGGGGGAGAGAGATGGGGAGTGACACACAGAAAACCACTAGGCCAGCCCAGGCGTGGATAGTGTACTTTTAATGTTAAGCATACATTTGTATTCCTTTTTGGCCCATATTTTCCACACTACATGATTATGCATCATTCCTATAGTAATAGTACACCTATATAGCCGATACTGTATCCTACTCGATGTGAGGGCATAGGCTACTATACCTGAGGGCAGTGTAGAGGCCCGAACATCTAGTATAACTGCATCTGCAGTGATTGGAGGTGGTCTTCCTACTCTTCCATTGGGAAACATTTAGACCATGGTGTTGGGTAGGACACCTGGATACTGGTTGACAATTAGTACTCAAGCTAAAAATTCAATATCTCCTCATACCAAGCAGAAATTCCGTCCCAGAAAGTAGAAGTTTGGTCTTCCACATGGAAGACTCTGGTTCAAATTCCGGGGTAGGACATGAAACCTTGAGATTACAGCTTTAAGCGGATGTTGTGTGTATGGGCCTGCTGAAAGATGTTGAATCCACAAACATAGTTCTGTGCCTACACCATATCTACAATGATACCACTGATATTTAATTGCTTGATTTTAAATTAATCCAAAACACGTTCACATTTTGACTGCTTGAATTTAATGTAACTATTGAAATATAATTCCAGTACAGATGTTGTCATGTTTCATGCATATGCATTGTATTGTGTACTGTATGTAATTTAATAAATGGGTCTATAACACAAGGCACACAATTCAAATGTATCACCAGAGAAGTATATTGTTGCCAAATGATTAAATCGCAATCTGATTCACATAAAAAACATCATACAAATATCATAAAAAAGGATCCAATGCACATTGAAATTTCATACCATCTAAAAGTACTTAACGCAATTTCTCTACAGTTCAATAAAAAAAGAAAACGACACATACAAAGGCACATTAGTGTGAGAATAAATTCTGAAACTCCTTGTCTACGAACAGATACAGTACTGGACAATTGTATGTAGTGCTGGAACTATATATCGTCCAGTACTGTATCTGTACTGGACGATTGCACTACTGTACTCATTGGATTGGTGTAAAATAGTTGACTCGTTATTGAAAGGCTTACACAGTATAGCTCTGTTAACATGGTAGGATGCTCTCCACACAACAGTAGGTCCAGTCCTCTTTCTCATTGATGGGCAGGACGTGTTGGCAAACCTAGTAGAGTAGACAAACCAGTGAAACCACATATTAGACTTCTTAATTAACCAGTAAGACGCCTGAGAGCGACCTCGCCCTTCACTGTACAGGGTTTGATGAGGTCAGATCAACATACAGTATGGAATATATACTCCATATATGGAGATCTAAGGGTGGTAGTGGGGGCAGAGTCTTGAGCATACAGGGTTTGATGAGGGCCCAGGTAGGGCCGGGCCTTAATCTTTGCCGGCTGCCGGGCGCAGCTTCACAAATAACTTGTCAAATAAGTTTAAATGGACAGGTATCAGTCAAAAGGGAGACATCGAATCAGGGATCCCCATATATGGGCTTAATTGTGACAGCAGGTCACATTTACTATAATCCCTGATTTACTATCATCTCTGATGATGTCACGAGACCTGGGCACCATATGGGGGCTTTCCCCATGTATGGGGGAGTGATACACTCAACTGACTGACTCACTGACTGACTGACTGATGGAAAATACACAATTCCATAGTTACAGTAACTGCGACCTTGCATTAATAATAAAAAAAACTTCTTTGACAGTACTTTCCAATTTGTATGTCAGATCCCTTGATTCTTTATTTGTGGATGACTTTGCTGTAATTATAGTTTATAGTTATAAACTATAAAATTATAGTTTATAGTTATAAACTATAAGTTAGTTTGTGGCATTTTTGTGTTATTATGTGCAAAAGCTGCCGTGCCATCCTTTGAACACAATAGCAGAGTTGGTGGAGAAGTGTATTCAGAGATCATATTATGGATCATGCATGTGCATCCTGTTATCTTGTTTCGTGAATTGTGCTTAGTTCTTCTAATTTGATGTATTTTATTTCAAACATTATGCTGACATTTAATGCCTTAAAAATGCAGCACATCGGATTTTCCGGAAGGTTTCCACAATGATAATCTCTGATAAATGTATTATTGAGAATAAAAGATGTATACCCTGCCTGGAAATAAAATACATAACAATTGAATACTGTATGGGACATTTAAAAAAAATCTGCTATTTGTTGTTGTTCTTTAAGAGTTACCGGAATGCAGTTTAAACTAGAAGCTACACTCACTCACGCACACGCAGGCACGCACGCACGCACGCATAAACCCTTACCATCTTGGACCTGGCTGGTACCTCCACAGCAAACACATTCATTCCTCTGCTACTGTGGCAGTTCTTACTCTGCTCATTGTTCACATGCACAGTTGCTTTCTGGTTGGTCTGCAACACAATGAAAAACATGCACTTGTTAGATTACATCGCTGCGTGTTGGAGTCAGCAACTATCTTTAACTGATGCCTCTCAAACACAGACATACCAGTGGGACTGAGATAGCGAAGTTCTTTGTTAAATTAAACAATGTATAACAAAGCTACAATTTTACACAAGTCCTCTGAACACTCTTCAAACTAAAACTATTTTGTTAAACTACTTTATTAATAATTAAAACATCAGACATAGGCTACAATTCCTATCTCAGCAATGACATTCCACACAATGGAACAGTTACACAATAGTTAAACTTGTCCCTGATTATTGTTTGTACAGTATGCAACGGTTATGTTATTCATTGAAAATGTGCACGTATTAATTTCATATGAATATGAGCATATTTGAGACATTTGTTCTTTCTGCTGTTTCTGTAAACACATGTGATACTACCTACCTACCTATCATGTTCTATTTCGTTTTTTTTACTTCTTCTTTAGAGGGTGACATGTGAATACCAACAGGAAAATATGAAATAACATGAAATCAGTTTAACATTCTTCTTTTTTTTATTAACATTCTTTATCTGTTTTTGTAAACTAGATCCAAGTCTAAGCTACTCATGTAGGTTAGCATCCATTCTTCCAGAGGGGCTCCTGTTGCTATGTGAATGAACACAGTGGCTGCAGTGCATATCAATTACAACACTCCAAAGAGCTGCTTTTCCACTGCATATTGGGAGTTGACTGTACTGACTCGCACGTTAAACAGGCCATGTGATATTATTATCATGCATAAATACACACACAATTAAAATAAACAATCACCCAGTGTTTTCAAAACAAAGGTTATGTACTCTAATCAAGTAACTAAGTCAGTATTTGGAACTTGAGAAATAATAGTGTAGTCTGTGGTGGGGCAGTCAAATCTCAAACGCACATAGACGGCCTTGCATTATATGATTATACGACTCCCAGATTCCTAAATGTAGCACTCTCTGTACTGTCCCTGCATCTGTGGCCCTGTTATTCCTTCCTCACTAGATGTGCAATAAAAACACAGGCAGGTATTCTCTATACAGCAGTTTAAAATAACTTAATAGCATTATTTTTTAAATACTGAACAAACAATATCTTTAAATATAAAACTCCCAGTACAGAAATTGTTATCATGGACTCACTTATCTCTTAACTCACTGGGTAACAGCCCTTTAATCAAACAATATACTCAACAAAATCCAGAGTGTTAATTTGACTCTCAGGGTTAAATTAACATTCAGGCTTTTACAGTGTAGTGTTTGAGTGAGTGATTGATTGATTGATTGATTGATTGATTGATTGATTGAAAATATTATTAACAGTTTGGAGATTTAAAGTACAGTGTAGACTCAATCTGAGCCATTGGGTTTGTAGCCCACCTTGTTGGCTATGAGAGAGGAGATCCTGTGCTCTCCTCTGTATGTGTAGATGAAGATGTTGTCCTGCCCCCTCAGTGCCCTGGCCTCTGCCTTGGACATGATGGACTTCTGCAGGGCCTGGTTCAGTAGCCTGGGGCCAGAGTCCAGACTGACCGGCTGAAGGGAGGCCTGGGTTCCCTCACAGTGAACGTCTATCTGAAAAGGACAGGCCTGGTGGAGGGAGGTGGTATGTTAACAGTTAGTATTGTGTCAAGCCTATCTCTCCACCCTAAATACTTTTTTTCCCCCTCTACACACCAAGGGCTCCATTTTTGTCACTGCTAAACCCCTTATCCCTAAACTTCTTTGACTTTTTTTTACTATTTTGAAAAACATTTTTGAATAGTTCAACTAGCCAATCCACATTGACACGTTGTGAGCTTGTAGACTGGCCATTTAACTATTCAAAAATGTTTAGGGATAAGGGGTTTAGCGAGCGACGAAAATGGAGCCCCATATCTCTTTGCTGGAAATAGTTCTAAATACTGCTGTGAGCTTATAGATCTGCTAATGTTCCCGCCAGATTAGAGATGCTAGGTTTCAAGTGATTTTTAAGTCACATCACCCGTGGTGTCCACACATTGATTAGAAACATTTGGGTATATAAGCACCACGTGCGCAATGTATGGATTCAACACGTAATACTGTAGTGATTTTTATGTGTGTGTTTCTGTCTGTAATACTATATATTTGTGGGGTTATGTAGTATGTACACATGTGCACAACCTCCACTAACTCCAGGGCACGGTTGTAGCCCATGGCTTCCAGGGTGAGCCACAAGTCAGCGGGGTCTCCATCTTTCTCTGTGGCCTCCATCAGGTTGAGCTCCATGAAGCCCTGACGAGTCAGCTGGTTCTTCCTGGTGTCAAAGTTCTCTGTGGATAGCCACGTACAGGTCGTCAAGATCAACAGTGATTTAAAATGTTACTATATATTCATGTACTGATACTGACCTATTTTACTATAACCAAAACATGGTCTGTTTACACACATTTCAACATTAGGCATAGTAAGCCTGTGAATAAATCCCAGAGCACACATCGGCCTAAAGTATTTCAGATGAATACATTTAAGCAGATGCAATGATAACTTTCTTCAGGTATATGCCATTTCTAACAATGTGAAACCATCTTTTTTCCCCACCAAAGCAGCACATTTCCTTATAAATGTATGTGGGTTATGTAGCTAAAACTGGAAGTCCTGCTTCTAGTCCTCTATAAATTGAATTGTCGCACAGACAATATTGTAGAATGGACGTCAGTATGGGCATAGCTTTGCTATAAGTAGCTGAGATACTAGCTTAACAACATTCCCCAGTAATTTGTGGTTAGCTAATATTAGCATCACTATTTTCAGAATGATGTAGCTTTCTAGTTGTTCAACAAGTCAGCAGTCGTTTTCACGCAAAACGTTACACATTATCTCTATAGTCATGTTCAAGACAGATCTTTCCTGATTGGCCAAGATTGGCTTCTTGCAGGAGTGGCCCGTTTTGAACAAAATGCCTCAAATCATGAACAGTGTCCGATTGCCACAATATATTGCTGGCTCACAAAACCCACCTGCTCTGGGTGGAGACCTGTGCTCCGAGGACCACATTATTTTAGTTAAAATAAGTAGTTGCTTAGATAGCTACACTTAGTAGCTATCTTGCCCAACACTGATGCGAGTAATATGTGTAATCCAGGTTGCGTTTTTATTCAGTTCTAGATTATAATCCAAATCTCTGAAGTATGGTAGGCCTAGGCCTACATAGAAGTGCCTTTTAGCCCACTTAGCCAGGCTGCACAGAGACGATACTTATTTGTGCCTTTATTTACTCGGGTAGGCATGTTTGCTTTTCTGGAACAAGTAAAAGAGCAAGTTGAATAAACAACCCAAAGGACACGCACATCTATACCTATATAGGCTGGGTGCTGGATCAAAATAAGTCACAAATGAAAGAATGAAAAAGATCTGCACACCATTTTATGCTCCCAAAAATATCTTTACTGGAAAAGGTAACGTTTCGGGCTTCCGCCCTTCCTCAGACCTGGAACACCCTGTCACAAATACCGTTACATACATTCACACTTAGAAGTTCTACATTTTGAGCAGCTCAAATGGAACATCTAGCACTATTTGCTAAGCCATGTGTTTGTTTTTAAGGAGCAGAAGTGTCTGCTTATGAAATGTGACCAAAGAAAATGACACAATTTGGTAAAACTCCAGAAACAATTATGTCTTGTTTGTTTAATTCAGACTTTCATAGGCAAGGATGTCTGTCAGATCTAAATGATGTGACAGTGTAATAGTGCAATACAATGCCATGCGATGACAGGGCGTCTCCCAAGTGTGTTTAAAAATATGTGGTAATTGAGTTTCATTCTGAATACTTAAACCTGTAATGGGAAATAGTGTAAGGAAATGGATAAAAGCAATATAATCTTCACCAGGGATGAGCAAATGAGACAAAATTAATTGATGCCAAAGTGGATTACAATGAATTCATGTATGTATATGATTATGAATACAGTTGGTCATGATTCTTGCCATCTGCACTGCTTACAATGCAGATGGCAAGTGATTACCTTTGCACACAGCCCAGGCCTCCTTGTCGCATTTCTCTCCACTGGTCCGCAGCTCAAAGAAGTTATATTCCTCCAGACTAAGCAGTCCATTCCCATCTAGGTCTGCCATGTCAAAGACATCAGACAGCGCCTCCCTGTGTCACAAACAAAGACCAGCACATCACAGGGGGAAATGTTACACATAACTGTCCAGTACAATCCAACAAATGAATGGGGGGTTCACTTCACACTATGGTCCCGGTTGCGCACTTGGGACAACTTGGCAGATGTTGTGGTAGTGTGAATGCTGCGTACCGTTCCCGGGACCGATTGAAGTGTACTCGGATACGGACCGCTGCAATGTGAAAGCACTGAATACAGTTGAGTGAAGTGTACTCGGGTGCGAAAGAATCAAGGCCAATGTGAATCATGGCCAGCGGGGACCAGGCAACCGTATTCGGAAACAGTTCTAATCAATCGGACTCCTGAGACATTAACCACTTCCAACCTGAGATGTCATTATCCCGAAATCTTCACAATTAGCAAAAAGATATCAACAAACATTGATGCGTTGGCACAAACAATTTAAATGAGCTCATCTTTGTTGTTTTTTTATTTGATTTATTTCACACATTCTTTTAAAAAGCTAAATTAACAGTTCTACAATCTCACAATGCCTGTGAGACTGTACATCAGCTATTTCCGCTATGAATATAGGTGTGCCTCTGGATTTTGACTGTAACTGATGTTTGAAGACCACTGCCCTGTAAGAAATGATATGCACACATACGAGGACATACACAAACACATACAAGCACACGCAAAATACGCAGACACAGAAGCGGACCTGAACTCCCTGGTGAGGTCCAGTTCTCCAGTATCCGTCCTGTACACGAGTTGAGCGGGTTTGTCGGACTGATCCTTCTTGCTCCTCTTCCTCAGCCTGCAGCCGCTGGTGTAGGCCAGGAGGTAGTAGGAGCCAGCGTTCAACTCCCCCTTCCACACATACTTCTGTGCAAACACGCACGTAAAAACGTAACAGAGTGTTAGAAGGAGCACGCACACACGCACGCACGCACGCACGCACGCACGCACGCACGCACGCACGCACACGACATAAGATGTAGAAGAACAAACCTCTTTGTCTTTTGACTCTGTAAAACACACAAAGGTGGAGTCCTCCTTGGTTTCACTTAGTGACATGACAAAAAGACTGGTGTCCACATCCATCCAGGAAGAGGACTGGTCTGAAAAACAGCAACAAACAACATCAACACAGACATTTTATCTGGAGATCTGGGTATCCCAGATGTATATTGTATTTTCTCGACTGTGCCGCTCAACCTATAATTCCTTACAGCTCACTCTCAAGGCCGGGTTATACTTGTTGCCTGTTCATTTTAGAATAATGGACAGTTTGAGTTTTGCATTTAGCATTGCTTTTTACCTAGGTTTCATGAAGCTTTACATTTGTATTTTTTTACTTTTTAAAACGTATATATATATTTTTTTATCAGTTGTTAAATGTTTCTAATTCTATTCTTTTGTTCTGTGAAGCGCATTGGTTGCACCCGTTGTGTGAAATGTGCTATATAAATAAAGATTTGATTGGTTTGATTGTTATTTTTTAACTTAGTTTTTTCCCGAAAACAATAAATTGTTTGAAAAATCCAAATGGTTGATTTTCTTTATATCATTGATTAGTGTGATTAATATTGTTACAGCCATATTCACATAGCTGCCATCATGGCTTACTTCATACCCAGAATAAGCACTAAGAGCACACTGACTGCTGTGGGATATCCTTACCAGGCCTCTGGCTGAGGTTGAGGGGTTGGATGGTGAGGTAGACGCTGGTTGTCTGGGGCAGGTGCAGACAGTACTGCAGAGAGCTGATGCTCCCATCATCCTCCAAGAAGAAACATCCCTTCATACAGGTCTGATGCCACTCCTGGAACAGAGAACAAAACATCCTAGCACCCTAGCAGTCTTATGTGGTGGCAATTTGGATCCTAATCCTTAATTTATGGAGGAAATTACATGAAATATATATGAATACATGTGAGAAGATAATATACTAGATTATTAATCTGCATAATTAAGGGAATTAAGCTAGGTACTAACGAACGGTAGGTAGGTACTGAATAATAATATCACAAACTCCATGGTTCCACACAAATGCCTGCTATATGCATGGGTGTCCACAGGAGGGCTGTGTTACACTACATTTCAACGACAGGCTGGCTGACATAAATCAACTACTAGGATCTGATATGGTTCGAATTGACCACATTTAACATTGATCAGCTTTGATCAGCGTTTCAATTTAAGTCCAGTGGCCATTTAAAAATATTAAAAGGTCTCCTAACATCCTCACAAAATCTCCAATGTTCTGTTATTTTGTGTATAACTGGCACACAATAATAATTCGAATTTGAACAGGCAAAACCTGGGGAGATTTTCATTCAAGCCATTGGAGACACAGGACATAAAAAACAGGTCTGAAATAGGTTATACATGATATATTAATTTAGCGGCCCAGTAAATCAGCAAGTTAAACAAAGAAACAAGGCATTATAAATATGGACCTTGTCACATCTGCAGAGGAAAGCAATTTCCTCAAAGGATGTATCTTGGGGTGCGAAAAGCATAAAGGATCGTCAAACCATAACACTTCAGTGGTTTGTCCAGATTGTATTAAATGAGAGAAATTGCTGCAGGCTCATGTTCAAACTCTTTAAAGGCCACAGAAATAA
This sequence comes from Benthosema glaciale, assembly GCA_900323375.1. Classification (NCBI taxonomy): domain Eukaryota; kingdom Metazoa; phylum Chordata; class Actinopteri; order Myctophiformes; family Myctophidae; genus Benthosema; species Benthosema glaciale. The sequence continues at coordinate 33,297 of OOFJ01140776.1, forward strand.
TGCCTTCATGGAGACAGGTCAGCCAGAAGACTAATACAGGCCACTGTCACCTACGCTAGCCACAGGGGTGATTGACTGCTCTGCTCTGCACGCACGCACGCACGCACAGTGTGCAGCACTTGTGAGGGGATTCTAATGACTTGCATTCATTCTTGAACCCATAACCTTAATCCAACTCTAACCAAACGGTAGGCCAGAAACCCATACATAATATGACTCCTATAGTCCTAACAAGGTCCAGAAAACCAAAACAGATTAAGGCGTGGGAAGACCAGATATACACCAGCATCACCACCAACATCGGCAAACAGATGAAAGCCGCCATCGCCGATAACGAGAAGCGGACCAGGATCTCCATCGATAACGCTATCGCCACTGTCATGGAAGCCAACAACGATAGGCTGAGCCAGCAGGACACCAAGCTGAGCCAGTTTGACACCAAGCTGAGCCAGTTTGACACCAGGCTGAGCCAGATGTTGGACCTGCTGACAGGTTTGACGGGCAAGATGGACATCCTGACGGCCAACGCTGCGGAACGCAGACAAGACGACGCCGCCGGGGCCCCCAGAGCCCCAGAGCCGACCCCGGATACGGCCCAGCCTTCCCACGGGC